>VDFB02274868.1:211861-242248 GCA_007258455.2 Sequoia sempervirens
AAAGTTGTAATAAAAGTTCATAATTAATTATTTACTTGGAACAAATTCTGAGAAAAATATGCATCACGCATCCGTACATGAGTCCTCTACTTATGTCTAAAATCTTATAAAAATATTATCATTTTATTGTGGTTAGGGTGAAATTCGGACAGACACTACTTCTTATTTTTCCTAAAATTTAGAATTACTCTTGCATTGAAATTTCAAATTTTCACCAAATAGATTTTTAAAAAAAATAAAACCTAGTAGTTTAGAAACTACATTCAATTTGCTACAGATTCTATTTTTGCCTATTTTTGAAATAATATAGACAACTTATTCAAATTTTTACGTCAAGTTCTCTAACTCTGATTTTTCTAAATTTTTTGCCACTTAAGGGCTTGTTTTTTCCATGATGATCCTACACATACCCTGTAGTTTCTAAACTACTAGGTTTGTTTTTAAAAAAAAATTCTACTTGGTGAAAATTTGAAATTTCAATGCAATGGTACTTAAATTTCAGGGAAAAAATAAGAAGTAGGTGTATGTCTAACCACCCTAACCACAATAAAATGATAATATTTTTTTATAATATTTTGGATATAAGTAGAGGACTCATGCCCCAATGTGATGCATATTTTTTTGTAATTTTTTTCTAAGTAAATAATTAATTATGAATTTTTTATTACAACTTTTTAAAAAAATATAAAAACTCATATGTTTGACCACCTTAACTTGGTCAAAACTTCATGAAATTTAATTTTTCTTTTTTTAATCCTATAGTATGTGAAGCATAGAATGTGATGCATGTTTTGGATTGAAAAAATGTGATACTGTTTGAAAGCTTTAGATTTTTTCAATCAGCCTATCAATAAGGGCATTAGTCATAATTTGAATAGAAAATGAATAATAATTACTTATTAAATTCAAAGTAAAGCATAATTTATATTGATGGAAAGTTGATAATCTCCTTTAAAACCCCTTTTTTTTCATCAATTTTGGGTAAAAAATAGTCGTCAACCACATACCCATCATATTGCCACTTTTTGGCTCATCATGATCCTGCACATAACCCCTAAGCATTGCAGAATGAAACCTTGAGTGGGTCACCATCTAATTGTGAAACCCTTGGGGGCTCTTGTGAAAGTTTTGTCTAGTGTACATAAACATGGCTTCCTTCTTACATTTATCCATCCTATCTATGCAACCTGCAAGTGGATCTCTTGCTATAACATTTACCTCACAAGATTTTCTGATGAACCCTAATAGAGAACCATCCCCTTTGTGCATCCTCATACATATCAATGGGAATATTGTTACTAGTGTCCTCATTGACCCTACAATCTAGGTGAATTTCATTATAGACGAGATCATGTTAATCAATTTCTTGCATAAGGATGGATATGACGAGTATAGAAGCACTAAATGTACACACAATGGGCTTTTCATTCCTCCCATCAATTGTATCATGCTTTCAGTCCTAGTTAGGCCTAGGACTATGACTACACTCTTTGACATTATCCTGGGGTCCAAACTGTTCAGAGTGAAATTAGGAATTCTTTGACTGATTTCCATGAATGTAATTCCCTCAGTAGTCCATAAGTTCTTGAAGTTTTTCTATGAGGGTTTAGTGCATGTAGTCCATGAGACTAGTTACAAACTAACGATTATGCATGGGGGATTCTCACTGGATCACTTTTGGCTTACCCTGCTTCCTCTTAGGATGGATCTCTTGTATTAGAATTATCTGAAATATAAAAGTCGGGGCATAACACCAAAGGTAAGATACCCTCCTTCTCCCTATGCCTTTTCACATAGAGCTTGTCTGAAGGTCGATCGCAAGGCTATCCTGGTTGCTCTTAAAAGGGAAGAGGATAAGTCTACTAAGGGCTCTTCCTCTTCTTCTTATGTTATCCCACATGCCCCCTCCTCTCACCCTGTTGTGGCACCATCGACTTCCACTCCTATGTGTTTGTTGGGGAGTCTGATGGTGCCCGCTTGGAAAAAGCCCAAGCATCCAACATTTGAACTTCCTATATTACCCACAGTGCCTTAGCCTATTCTATATGATAAGGGGAAGGGTCCCCATGGAGCATCCTCTATGTCTCAGCCTATGCGACCTCCTACTGCTAATACCTATAAGGTAGTGAATTGGAAGAGGCCCACTGCTAAGGCACTCGATCCTACTCCCCCCATTATTGTTCCATCATCCTCTACATCTCTTCCTCCTATTCTCGTCTAGGAGTCCCTCCCTCTATTGGAAATGACTATGATGGATACTTCAATGGTTGAGGAGGAGTCTTCCATCCCCTCTCTAGCTACAACCTCTAGCTCCCTAAGTTGTAGAACCGCCTTGCACGTGAGTGCGAGTGTCGAAGGAAGGCTCTAGTCACTGAGTAGGTCACCTTGCAGAAGAAGGAAGAGGAGCCAACAACTCCTACTTCAACATCTTCCATTGTGTCCTCCTTTTCCATCATCTCTGCTCCATTTCCCTTAGCCTTAGTCTTGCTTCCGGCTCCCCCTACGAGCATGAATGATCCTTACCCAAAGATGGTGTAGGTATTCATTGCTCCTTCAGTTGAGCCTCCCCTTCTGATGTCCCTTCTGGACATCCCACTATTTTCAAAACCCGTGGACATGTTGAATACCTTGGTGGTTTGCATTGCAGTTTTCTCCTCTTCCTTTGTTCCCTCTACTTTATTTATGGGGTTTTCACATCCTTTGATGAAGTGAAAGATGGAGGATGACCTTGCTAGAAATGGGGGTTGAATGAAGGGTTTCCCTTCTTTAGAGGATGGTTTTGCATTGGCTTGTGTTGTCCTAGTGATAGAAGAAGCCCCAACATCCCTGGAGTTTATCAATGCTCTCAAATCCTTCAGTAGGATTTATTAGTGGTTCTTGAGCATCGCCTCCCTCACCTGTTGAGTTGATATATGGAATTCCTATAAAGTGGATGTTTAACTCTATGGATGAGGTCCTGACCCTATCAACGATTTTTGCAAAATTGCTAACATTCACCTCACAAGAACCGAGTAGAGAGGACCTCGAGGGGCCTTATTCCTTGGCTCTTGCTGCAAGAGGATTGAAGGGTACCCCCCTTGATATTCCACCCTTGCAAGGTCTTCTTCCCTCCCCTTACAGTGATCTAGATTGGGAGAGCGATGACCTCTTGGTTGATGAGGACTAGGGGGCACCTCTTCTTTATTTGTAGATTAAATTGTGTGTGTGTGTGATGTGTTCCCTCATGCTTTTTTTATATGTTACTAGATTACCATTGTCACCCTCATAGGTGCTTGGATACATGCGTGTTTTTGTGTCGTAAAGCTTCTTCTATTTGTCACATCATTCTTCTCTTTGTCAAGTGTATTAATTTTTGACAATTAGGGACCATGTATAGTGTTGGGGGAATTTCGGCCTCCCTTCCATGTTGACCAAATTTTTTATTTTCATTTTATCTTCATGTGCCTTCTTCACATTGTCTGATATAGTAGGGGATTGATGACAATTCATTTATATATTAAATTATACTTATCTATCTATATTTGTGAGAAACTCTTACCCTAAAATATCAAATCCCCTTATCTCTTGTTCGTTATTGTCTTTCCTTTCCTTGTATCTTTCTCTTTCTCTTGATTGATTTGTGATGTTGTGGTGCTCATGTGTTTTCCCTCACGTGTGTGACAACATTACCCTGCAGTTACATCTCATCATGTTCCATAGGCCACAACATCACTTTTTCATTCTTGCTTTTCTCTCCTTATGATATCATGTGCCTTCATGTTCAAAACACACCATCCTAATGGGGGGATCTCATGCTACTTCAATTTTCAAAAGGTGTATGAATGGTGGCCAACAAATCCCTTCTTGAAAATCTTTATTTTTAAAAAATTGCATTCCTCAACAAGAACCCCTAGTGGATTACTTTTTCCTTCATCATGGGTTTGTAAAGAAATAATTTGAGAAGCTTTCCCCCAAGGAGGGAGCAGCCTTTCCTATGGGAGAGATATTGGACTTCCCCTTGCGAAGGGGCTTTCTTCCTTTTGAATTCCTTGATGAAGTGAAATCTTTCAAAAGGATTGCTTGATGTTGAAATTGATTTGTGAAAAATACTGTTCCACTTTCAAATAGAGTGTCCCTTGAGTGGACCCCTTTTCTTTTTAAGGGTTCTTGAGGGACCACTTTGAAAGATCTTCCTTTAATTTGTAACTATTTGCATGACTATCTGCTTTTTTTCCTATGTGGTTTCTTTTGGTTATCTAACATTTTTTGTTTGCAAATTAACATGTTACTTTGCAAGTGCTCCTATGAAGCTGCTTTCCAATATAACTCTATGGAGTCCCCTACATCAGGCTTCCTTTAGGATTGAGCACCTGGGGGTACCTTCTTTGCAATTTCAAGGATCTATGAAGCACTTACATCCTGTAGGATCTTTCATTGTTGTTCTGCAGGCCTCCAGTGCACTTTGTTCAATCCTCCTTAGGAGAGAGTACATGTAGATCAATTTGTGTGTCCTACACTTTTGAGCATGCCAAATTATGGTCTACATCCTCAATAGTTCAAGTATATTTTCTTAGAACTTTTTCAACCTACTTTATCTATCACTCATTCGCACTCATGTTCACTAAAGTGCGAGTAAAATGTATAGGAGTGAATTTGCACCTCCCTTGCAAGTTCCCCTTTTACATCCTTCACCTTAAAAAATCAAACCCTACCATGCAATTCCACATCATCCATCCATACTCCTTCCACTTGGCACTTTTTTTTAGTGTTAGTCGGGGAATTTTCATTAGGGGTGTGTGTACAATGTGTAGATGTCTGTGTGGTGCACTATTGTCCTAACAAGATTCTTTCTTCTAGAATATGTAGAAGTGTTATGTTCTCCATTGGTAATTAAATGTAACACCCATGCGCCCTTCAACTGACCTTTGAACGGATCTTTACCTCCAAATTGACCTTCAAATGACTATTCTTTATTCTCATTCACTCTCTTGACATCTCTACATGCTTCTTCAACATTCTACACAATTCTTGAGCATATTCTAGCAACTCTTGAGCTACTTGTTGCACTATTGGCTTTGTTATTCCAACATCACAACATTCTTCACATCTACCATAGAAGCTATAACTTGGTTTCTTGTGAGACTTCCTTCGGTGTCATTGTGGCCATGTCGAATTTTCCATGATTGTAGACTTGCATTCCTCTCTCATTGGCCTTGAGCACCTCTAGTTGAGGGTGGTATTGTTCACTTACTATTGCATTATTTTTGGATTTGAGTAGCATAGTGTTTCTTGTAGTGTTCGATATTTCATTTCATGTACTTTCTTTATCACATTTCTATTTCTCTATCTATCTAGTTGTTTGTGGAGGTGGAAACACGAAAACGAGGGTTTGACTACAACAAGCCTAGTGCAAGTGCACCAAGCACATAAACTTTACACTAGGAGGTCAATATGCTAAGTATAGGTGTTTAAGTTCTTTTTTGCATTTAATAAGGTCTATTGAGACCATTTTGCATGTAATTGGTTCATTTGTGAGTCATCTAGGTGAAAGTGTCAAAAGTTACAAAAATGTGAAAAGTTGTCAAGACAAAAAATTACAAAAATACAACTTTTAGAAAGTTTAAGGGTCATAGGATTTTAAAAGGTCGTTATAGACATTTGGATGGTTGAATTTGAATGTAATTAGTATATAAAGCCTCTAAAAGGCTTGACGAGGGGTGGTTGAATGTTGTATTGGAGATTTCAAATCAAAGACAATGTTTTTATCTGTATTTTCACTGTAATTCTATGTTTTCTATTGAAATAATCATTCAAGCAGCTCCCTTCGGGTTCCTTTTTGTACATATTCGTGCGCTGGCCTGTGCGTCTCCACATTTTTCAGCTTCCCGATAGGTTTTGATCTTTCCCTTTGCACATTTCTCACTTTGCAGCTTCGGCTAGCGGCTCCCCTTTTGGCTCCTGAAATGTTGCCCTGGGCGCCCACGTGTCTCGCCTACGGGGTTTTTTATTTTATGTTGCTTTGTGTTCTCTTCGGGTTGCTAAGCCTTCCATAAAGGGCCAGCACTCCTAAGATTCATCGAGGGGCCCACATCTTGGTATGTGGCAGCGTATCGCAAACTTTCCTTACAGGGATAGAATATGCAGCTGCGGGCTGCGAAATATTTCTATAGGCCTTCTTTATTTCCTGGCGGGACCTACCTTCAGCCACGTGTCAGCGGTTCACAACTTTTAAACAACAGCAGGGATGAGAGCACCACAGGTTGCGAAACGCGGCCACGCGTCTTTCGCCACCCGGTTCATATGGCCTTCCCCACCCCATTTTCAAAGTGACCTCAGTCCCTTGAACATGTGTCACTTCTCCGCAAGCTCTTAGCAGATAGAGGGGAAGTTCTCATTCAGGCCGCGATTTGTTGCCACGTGCCTTACACTGATTATCAAAGAAAGCTATGGGCTGGCTAAGCGGGATAGTGTTATTAGGTGCTGCTCGTCATGGTTCTCTGGAGCAGTGGGCGACACTTGTCGCTTCGAAGCTTGGTTGGGACCACTGCCATCATTACAAAGGGCACGCCTATAACTGATCGACTGGATGCTATGTTCTGACTAGTTGCTCTTATAACAGCATTGGGAATATTCTTATTCGGGCATCATTACGGGAGATTGTGGGATCTTTTTGTTACGGCTCTCCAAGCGGTGGGATTTTGCTCTCTAGCTATATATACTCTTTTTGTTAAGGAGAAATGGTCCAAGATTTTTTGAAAGAATACTGGTTTTAGCAAGAGACACCAGGCCTCTTTTGCATGTTTATTCGCAAGAAACTTTCAGACTGTGCCTATTGTTCGGCCTTTCTATTTTTCATGTTTTGATTAAACTGTAAACTGTGCTTCTTATTGTCTTAAGCATTTCATTTGAGGAGACTTCTATACATTGAATGCAAACTTGCTTATCTAAATCATGTCTTAATGACTCTTCTTAGCAGTAAGAATGTATGTGATACTATTTTATGTCAATTAAATGAATTGTTCATGCTATAGCTTTAAGTTTCCGATGTTTTGGAACATCACAATAACATTCAGGCCCTTAAGTCTATGATTTATCATGCCTATCAGTAAGCTTTGGCGCATCGCCTTAGATTAATATTTGTTTCATTATATCCGCTTCCTTTTCCCTTTCCAAAAAACCATTATAGAAGAAGCCGGCTTCTTTAAAATCAGGAGGTCACTCAGTTTGGTGCAAAGGGGTCCCCCTTGAACTGAGTTTCCCATAAGGCACTGTTATCTCATCAAATTTTGGCATCAATAGTTTGTCCTTTTTTCTGGCACGCCGGGTGGGACCCAAACTAATGAAATTGTCTTTTAAAGGGGTGTATGAGCCATCAGCCTGTAACTAGATCCTAAACTGCAAATAACCCAGGTTTACTAGTGCCTCTGTTAGGGACAGCTCAGGCCACAAATCAGTTAGTAACCGTTCCATTCCCACCACCCTTTCCTCTCACCATGTTACCGGCCGCGAATAGAAATTATGTAGTATGGGATGCTGGAAGCCCGCTAGTAGCTCCGGTAGCACCTGCTGTTTTGGGCGCTATTCCGGTTTCGGCCCTGAAAGTTCTTCCTAAATTTGCCGAAGATAACATAAAAACGCCAGCAGAGCATTTGCAGGATGTAGCGGATGTATGTCTGGTACACGGTATCATAGCGCAGAATGTAGCCCTGAGGCTCCTTGCTGCGTCCTTCAAAGGCAAAGCTCTGGATTGGTACCGAACACTGACTCCTAATACCATTCGCACTTGGGATGACCTCGGAGATCCATTCTATGAAAGGTTTTCAAATGACGAAGATCGTTCTTCGCTATATTATCAGTTATCTGTCATCAAACGAGCACCCCAAGAGGCTCTAATGGACTTCAATGCCCGATTTCACTCAAGTTGGCGGAGGATTCCTGTAACCATCCACCCGACTCCAGAATTGGCATTCATGTTTTATCTGAAGTCCATCAATCCCGACATTTCTATGATGATCAAGTCTTTGGGAGGAGCCACTTTACCAGATGCATATGCCACCGCTATCAAAGCAGAGAATCACTTGATAGACTGTGGGAAATTGCCTCCTCGACCTGTTGTGTTGATATTTCTTGAGATATCGAATGTAGCACAAGAGGTTGCATCGACCGGTGCACCAGCGACTCCCCAGTCAGCGTACTCATATACAGTCGCTCCTGAAAACTTGGCCTCTACATCAGGTGCTCCCAAGAATGAGATGGGCGACCTCAAGGAGATGTTGTGGACTATGGCGAACGATATAACAACTCTCAAGCAGAACCAAGCAATTCCTCCACGACCTGCATATTAGAACTATCAAGGTGGGCAGCCTACCTATCATCAAAATCAATATCAGAATGTGCCTCGCACTAATTTACCAGCAATGGCTATAAACCAAATGGTTATGGTGCCTACACCGCTGGCAAGTGCATCGCCAAGCTCTAGCAGAGAATTAACCGCGGGACAAACAATTTTATTGATTACATCAATCCATGGTGCTTCCCTTGCAACGATGCGCATATGCCCCGAAATTGTCCGCATGGCAACTTACAACAAAGGGTAGCAGAGCAACGTAGTCAAGGTATTCCGATAGAGAACGAAGAGTACATATATGCCTCGGCAATGGAGAATGCGGTCCTTACCACGCAAATACAGGGAATGTCCCTAGAGCAAGAGTCTGATATTGTTCCTGATCATGTGCTCTTCTCATGGATGGAAGACAAGGAAATGGTGTTTGCAAATGACACGTCCACAGCCGAAACGCCGCAGGTATAGTCTGACTATAACACACGCTCCAAGAGGAGATTCACCGGTGAGCCCGTTGTTTCGCTTTCGGACAATCCGCAATGCAAAGACGTTTCGGATCAAATTCTTGATGCTCCGACTGTCTCTTTGTCTTCTCAACCGCAGAAGGAAATTATTATAAAAAGAGCAAAGGAGCAGAAATCTTTGAGCTCCTCACCTTTTAATGTGGTGGAGCAGTTGAAGAAATCATCCGCTAATGTGTCTTTATGGGACATTCTAGCTATCTCGGAACAGAAAACTATACTCCAAAAGGCACTTCAGCAACAGATGGACCCAGCACTAACCGAGCCTTCGGCCAGTACCGAGGCGGTTTATCAAATGTCACCGACTAAGGTTCTCGCAAACAAAGCGAAGGAACCCCATACGCATGGCAGAGGTAGGCCAAAACCTCAACCCTTCTTCTTGACCCTCATTATAGGGGATAAACTATTACACAATGCTATGATTGATTCTGGCACTAGTACAACGGTTATGCCAAAACTGATAGCTGAAGCCTTGGGACTCAACTACGAACCTATAAAGAAAGAGGTGATGCAGCTAGATGGAAATAAGGTTGATACTGTGGGTGTCATCAAAGCACTTCCGCTAACTCTATTTTCCTGCCCAAGTATCACGGTCCCGCAAGATACAGTGATCATAGATGTTCCACCAATGTTTGGTCTTTGTCTTTCTCGAGAGTTTACTTCAAAGGTGGGCAGCTATTTGTCTTTAGATTGGTCACATCTAATACTTAGGACCAAACATGGCACGAAGATGAAGATAGAATCAGAGGCTCTGCATTCCGAACATGTGGCGAATGAGGCCCTGATTAACTTTGAAGCCGCACATACCTTCATCACCAAGCAGGACATGTACAATGTTGAATTTCTAGAGGAGGAAAAGGTGAACGGAGACCGAAGTGATAAGGAAGATGCTCTGTTGAGTGAACATATAAACAATGATCCTTTTGGAAATTATCATGCTACCGAATTAGGCACATATGTGATTTATGATGAAGACCAAGTTCTTCCAAAGGTCGTCAAAGAACCCGACGATGACCAAGCAAGTGAGCTGTGGACATTGTATTTTGACGGAGCAAGGAGCAAAGTTGGAGCTGGAGCAGGGGTATGTCTAATATCCCCACAGAATGAAAAGTTGTTGAGGTCTTTTCGATTCCAATTTGCCTGTTCAAATAACGAGGCTGAATATGAGGGGTTAGTCCAAGGCCTAAGCCTAGCAGAACGAATGGGTATCAAGCAATTGATTGTGTTCAGAGATTCAGAACTGGTAGTTAATCAGGTCCGAGGAATCTCAGCAGCAAAGAATATTTGCATGAGATCCTATCGGCATCGAATCTGGGACCTTGTAGAAAGTTTTGAAGCTTTCAACATCCTGACCATTCCACGAGCACAGAATGGCGATGCAGATCACATGGCGGTAATCGGTGCTCAGTTTGATCCTGTCTCCGACTTGCTTCGGAATAAATATTCAGTGCGAGTGCTTGTTAGACCAGCAATACCCGACAATGATCAAAGTTGGCAAGTCTTTGAGAGCGACGAACACATCACCTCGTTTATTCAACACTCAGGGGAATTTGCTGATCAACTCCAACCAAAGATCGCTGAGGCCTACGAAGGACAAATTATGCAGCTAAAGTCAAATAAGCTTCCGAAAGGATTGGTTACTCTCAAAAAAAAATTTGATTGTAGTGACGCCCGAAATGATAAGCGAAAATTCATGGAGGAAAAAGGTGATTATGAAAACCTTCGGGTTTCCGATGACAGGAACCTTCGGGTCAGAAAAGATGTCTCACAGCAAGATAAAGAAAGGCTTATCAGTTTCTGTGGGGAATATAGAGTAGTGGCCTGGTCCTACGATGATCTGGAAGGTTATGATCCTGGCATCATTCAACATACTATTGAGCTAACAGAAGGTGCGAAACCAATCCGACAGAAACAGCGGCCGGTCAACCCTAAAATTGAAGCCTTGATGGCACAAGAGCTAACCAAGCTCATTGAGTCACGTATTGTCTTCCCAATTAAACATAGTACTTGGGTATCAAATCTAGTACCAGTCCGAAAGAAGAATGGTGATATCCGCTTATGCATGGATTTCTGAGACCTAAATAGAGCATCTCTGAAAGACCACTATCCATTGCCTTCTATGGAGTCGATCCTCCAAACTATCGCAGGATCGGAAATGTTCTCTCTACTGGATGGCTTCTCTGGCTATAACTAGATTCGAGTAAAAGAAGAAGATCAGCACAAGACTACGTTCACCACCAAGTGGGGGACATTTGCATATGCTAAAATGCCTTTCGGTTTATCTAATGCAGGGGCAACTTTCCAGAGAGCTATGGACATCGCATTTAGCGAACTGATCAATAAGTTTATCCTAATCTATTTGGATGATCTTACTGTGTTCTCTAAATCTAAAGATGATCATTTTGATCATTTGGAGTTGGTTTTTCAAAAGTGCCAGGAGTTCAGGATTTCCTTAAATCCGAGGAAATGTGTATTCGGAGTACCTCAGGGTAAGCTGTTAGGACATGTTGTGTTGAAGGAAGGTATTTCGATTGACCCCGAACGAGTAAGGGCTATAAAGGAGCTTCCTCTCCTGGTAAATAAGAAAGGTGTCCAGTCTTTTCTGGCAAAGTGAATTTCGTCAGTAAATTTATTTCTGATTTTGCGGGAATAATTAGGCCGATCACCCTAATGCTGAAAAAAGATCAAATTTTCAAGTGGACAACGGAGGCTCGGGAGGCATTTGAAAAGGTCAAGGAAGTGATCTCCTCAGCCCCGGTGTTAATTAATCCAGATCAATACAAAGATTTTATAATGTATGCCTTCAGTAGCAAGTCTAGTATCGCTACTATTCTGACTCAAAAGGATAGAGAAGGAAAGGGAGAGCATCCAGTTGCGTTCTATTCCTGAACCTTAAAGGAATATGAGGCGAATTATAACTTCGTTGAAAGACAGGCTTTCGCAATAGTAAAGGGACTTAAAAAGTTTCGCCATCTAATTTCCTATAACAAAGTTCTGGTATATGTCGCACATTCTAGTGTGCGGGAATACATCATGGAGGGAGAGATCACAGAAAAAAGGGCTAATTGGATCACCAAGATCTTGGAGTATGACATCGAGGTCAGGCCTACCAAGACTATTAAAGGCAGAGGACTGTGTGAGTATATGGCACAGGACGAGGAGATGCCTGCTAAAGAGAAACAGCCAGAGCTTGTCCTGATAAATGGATCAAGATCAGAGGATGATTGGCTGAAAGATAGAACAAACTTCATGTGAACCGGGAAGTATCCGCTAGGCCTCTCATCCCAAAAAAGAAGGTATTACCGGCTTCAGAATTGCGGATACACGCTGATAGAAGGAGTTCTTTTCAAAAAGAATTTTAATGGTGTGCTCCTACGATGCGTTACTTCAGGGGAGGCGCAGAGGATCCTCGACGCATTTCACAATAGCGACGAAGGTGGACATTTCTCTGCTAAAACTACCGCCATCAAGGTCCTACGGGCTGGATATTACTGGCCTACACTTTTCAATGATTCCTACTCTCTGGTAAAGAATTGTAAAAAATTTCAGTTCTTCTCTGACAGAAGGAAGAATTCAGCGATGCCCCTCAAACCTATTGTGGTGGATGAACCATTTGCGCAATGGGGCCTGGACTTTATCGGAATGATAAACCCAGTTTCTAGCTCCGGACATAAATGGATTTTAACAGCTATAGACTACTTCACAAGGTGGGCGGAGGTTGTTCCCCTTAAGGAGGTGACGGAAGCAGAGATTGTAGACTTCCTCGAGGCTCTGGTGACAAGGTTCGGCCCTCCGAAGATAATCATTTCGGACAATGCTAGAGCATTTGTAGGCACAAAGGTATGTCACTTTGCATTAAAAAATGGCATATTCCTTAAAACATCATCAAACTATTATCCACAGGGAAATGGCTTAGCCAAGTCGACAAACAAAAGTTTAGTCTGACTCCTCAAAAAGGTTGGCTCAGAACACCAGAGGGAATGGCATAAAAATCTCTGAAAAGCACTCTGGGCCAACCACATAACTCCTAAACAAGTCTTCAAGACTTTGCCCTATGAGCTAGTGTATGGGAAAGAGGCGCTGTTACCTATCTCTATGGAGATCCCGGCGATACAGTTGTTGAAATCTCTTGAGATAGAACAAAATGATGCCATGGAGGTTCGGCTTGCCAAACTATTAGAAGTACAGGAAAAAAGGGAAAATTCCCTAAAAGCAATGACAGGCCATCAATAGGTGGTCAAACGGTGGTTTGACAAAAAGGCTTCCGACCAAGGCCTAAAAAGTGGAGAATTAGTGCTAAAATATGACAGCAGGGCTACAAAGCCAGGTTAGAATGATAAGTTTGATAGCCTATGGGAGGGACCCTTCAAAATCATTCGGTGCATGCAACACAATGCTTTCAAGCTAGAAAATATGGAACAAGAGCCTCTAAGAATCCCGGTTAATGGGATTCACCTTAAATTGTTCCATTAAGCATCAAGCCCTACCCTGTACAGTTGTAAATAACATTTTTTTTCCTTTCCTATTTTTGGCCTATCCTTTTGCTAAATCAATTGACTTGCTACGCATTCGCTCATCATCATTAGTGGGTAAAACACCAGAGTTTCTTAAAACACAAAGGTATGCTCGTAAACGGAGGAAAAACATACAAGATTTGTAAACCCAAAAAATTGCACACAGAAGCAAATAGGAGCATAGATTTCACTTTAAAAAGAGACGTATATATTTATATACATGTTCCTGGGTTACAAAATGGCATGGATGTCGATTTTCAAAATATACAAGTATTAGAGTATATATATATATATGATGGCCTTTTATCAGGCTTATATGGAGCAGGTGGGTTACATCAACAGGCAGCAAGGCAAGGGGGTCATCTATCCGCAGGAATGGCTGGCAGCAACCGACGCATTTAAGGCAGCGTCCACTTCTTCCTCGTCAACAGGCTCCTCGGCGGCACTGGCAGCATCATTCAACGTAGCTGTCGTCGGTGGTGGATACACCAGGTTCCTGAAGTCAGTGTACCATTCTACATCGTAGAAGGGTATCACGTTGTAGCTCCTGAACAGGAAGTGAAGGGCTTGGGTAACCCTTTGCTGGTGCTGGCCACGGGTTTGCTGGCGGAATCCGCTCAGGAATGGCAGCCAAATGACAACAGCTTCTTCTTCGATAAAGTGACGTAGGTCGCTGGCTGTTGGCAGGCCTATCTCGTACGCAACATGTGTAACAACCTCGCCGAGCCCATTCAGGTACTTCTTCGGGAAGATTTCTTTGACCAGCTTCAAGACAAGCGACCGAGGGACACAAATGTCCAGCATGGACGCTACAAAGTGTGAGCACACATCGGTGTTCACCAGATACTTATCTTCATATTCAACATAGTCCTTGCCTAGAACCCACTTAATGGCTACTAGAACTAGTGAGTGCTTGTTCTTCGTCATTCTTTTGAGCCTTCTAGTGGAGATCTCACCTACAAACGCCGTCTGTGATTTGAACGAGGTTAGGCGAATAGGGGTATCCATCTCTCCTAACACTATTCCTAAATCTGCTGAGTAATGCCGAAATCTACTCACCACTTAACCTATGAAAAGACTTGCTTAGCAGTATTCTACTGGCCTATCACTTCTTAAACGCAAAGTGTGTTTGTTCGCTATCTACTGGCCTATTTATAGAAAATTGACAAGACGTATGCCAATCCGCCTGTAAGCAATGTGATGTATATTGGCCGCAATCTCGAAGGCCGAGTTTGCATTTGTTCATGTTTTGGGCTGGTACATGCATGATAGCACGACTCAAGGCATGCTTAATTAAATCAAGTTAATTAATTGAGCTTTAAAAAAGGTGGCACTTGTTGATGAAGGGACGTATGGCCGTATGCTATGGTGTCAAATCTCAAGCACATCCCAGAACCCGAGGTGATATTCGTATCTTTTTCAGGCGGTGATCGTTTGCTTGGCGTAATCATTCTGGCCGGGATATTAATTATTGGTACATGCTAGCACAAGGTGAGAAGGCCAGTTGCAAGCTCAATTTCCAAGGAGATCAGGGTGTATCACACGATAACTTGAAAGCAATGATGAAATCTGGCCACCTCAAAAAAGTAATCAGCTCATTTTGCACGAGTTGTGGAGTTAACGGTACATGCCGAATTAAATGCAAGGGGCTTGCGCTCGCCTACCACCTTGAGGAAAGTTGCTATTATTACATGAAAATGCTTAATGTTTCTAAGTCTTTTTCCAAAAGCTAAGGAGGGCGCAAAGTGTTTTCTGTCTGTATATCCAGTGCAAGCGTATTCAAAGGCCAGGGAGTTTACAAGTTCTGCCACGAAGGAAAAATGTCAGAATCTTTAGCTCAGCCAATGCAAGAAGAGATTAGCCAGGAACTGTATTTGGCTATTCGTTCTTCGGCCGAGGTATACGTATACGAGGATGTAGCATATGCCACTCCTGGTATACCAGCGAAGGTGAAAAGAGCCAACACAGAGGAGCTGGAGAGGCCCAAAGAGTGGAATAACCCGAAAAAGGTTAGAGAAAAGTGGGCTAATATCTACGACCCAAAGCTTGCCAAGAACCCTAAATCTCTTAGAGAGGCGGCTTGTGCAAGGTTATCAGCGCCAAGGGCGGACCAAGCCACGACAAGTAGAGTTTGGCTTAGCGGTCTTCCGCAATACATGGTCCCATTGGTGCACTATTGCCTGGAGGTGGTCGACGTGGCTGTTCAACGCTATAATCCAGAGACCCACTGCATTGAAGGTCGTAATTTAAGGGTTCATATCAGCCCAGAAGCCATCTGACATATGTTATGTATTCCTGATGCTAGTAGAAGAAAGGAGAATATCGAGCATTTTCGCCCAAGCAAAGGGGAAAAAATATGGAAAAGAATGAAAACCGGCTCCGATTTCCAGTTAGAAGAGACTAATAAGAAGGGTGTTGCGTCTGCTAAGGCATCGAGTATCCCATTATCGCGTGGTTCATTCCACGATGACCTCCAAGACCCCATATCCATGTTGACATTTGTTTGCGGCTGAGATTCTGATGAGAAGATCGAGGCTTTTCAGCTGGGCCCTGCAATACAGTTTCGCAAGCAGTGTGAACTTTTCTGGTATGATTTTGCTCAGTTCATGGTTGAAGAAATGATACAGCAAATAGAGAATTATCAGGCGGAGAAGAAATTTAGATTTCTTTCCTACCTGGTCCACATGTTCTTGCATCAGAATCCAGATTTCTTCGCCCGATTTGTCCCACTACCAATTTTTGACGAGCAGAACAAAAGAAAGCCAGTGTCTACATGGACACCCTACATTTCCGCAACATATGACTACTATGCATTCGTGGACTATTTCATAGCCTCGGTCCTGAATGATTTGATTGAAGAGGGTGATATCGTCCGGCTTAACACTGAGCAAATTAGATTTCTGCAAGGCTACACCCCCGCTTGTGACTGGTTCTTGGGCAAGGATTTCACGATCCTTCGAATGAGGGGCTTTATTGGTAAGCCTTTCCTGCTCCCGACTTGCATCACCGATAGAGTGCTCGTGATGGAGGTTTTCCGGCAGGTGTGCATCATTGATTTCATGTTCTGTAGCAGCGAAAGTGTCAAGAGGAAGGGATTCTTCTCTTGCCTGAAGAGTTTCAAGTCAATAACGCTTGTTAAGAAACGATCGCATGAACTGCTAGGGGACAAGCTGGCACATCTAAGGTTAGTACTAGTAAATGATAAGTGGGATTACAACCCTTTCAATGACCTACCTGAGCCGCATATGAAAGTTACACATGTTTCCTGACCATACTGGGAGAAGCGGCGTAATAACCGGATTGATAAAGATGAAGATTTGGTTGAATTAGCACAAATCCCTACACCGGATACCAAGGGCCCATGGCACAAGTTCTACTTTCCAGTGGCCGTAGCCAAGGACAACCTTCCGATAGAGCGCAGCATGTATAGCAAGTTAAAAGTGGGCAAGGAATGGAGTGATGAAAAAATAAAAGCTTTCTGGAGATACCACCAGGAAACAGGACAGTTGAACGCTCCTTATAATCAATTGAAGGATGATCAGGAATTTGAAAGATGGTGGGATGAAGGCCATCCCAGCCCGATCTCTAGTGCTAATAGAAGTGAAGCAGAGGGCTCTGAGAAGCAGAAGGAAGAAACAACAGTATCAGCGTAGGGAGGCGATGCCTCCGAGCATGCCGCCTATGTGGGCACTAATGTGCGCTTTAACATATCAAGGGGCTTGCTTACACACACATGGGCCACTAAACCAGTCAGGCTAATGCCCCAGCAGAAGGATCCGACTGTCGAGGTTAGTGAGTGTCCCCCCGTGAAAAGGCAATGCACGGAAAGTGTTATCGGGACAGTTTCACATGAACCAGCCGAAGGTGAAACACCCGCTGCTAGTCAAATGTCAGAGGTTGCGAGCGAGTCCCAAATGATCCCGGAGCCACTGCCGACCAGTCAGCAGGTACATTTCACTCCTTCCTCTCTTACATCTCATTCTTTCACGTCCGTCCCTGCTCAATCAACAACTCCTGCCATTAGTCTGAGCCCTCCACCCTCTGTTTCTGGTCCAGCTTATTCCGTTGGATTTTCCCAATATTCGCAAGCCCAACCGTTTATAATTACTCCTCCGAGCATGCTAACGCCTACTGCTGCAGCCTAGACTTTCCTCACCTTGCTTTCCAAAAATATTTCTCCTATTGGCCCCCACTTTTTTTCTGATATGCTTATGGATCCCTTCCCGTTGCAGCAAGCCGATACCCAGGCAGCGACTCTTTTTCCTCGGCTAATGGGCCTTACAACCGAATCTCTGGTTCAGCCGTTGCAAATGTCTAACCCTGACGATAACCCACAGGCTAAGCTATGGAACGTGCCACACTTTTCTCCACAAACCGTCACCCTCTAGAAGAAACAAATGCGTGCGCCTATGAAAGTTACCTATCCCTACGCCCTGCCTTCTGGTGTTCCTTTCGCAGGTGGGTTGGTTTCATCACCAGCTGAGTTCATAGCACAGATAGATTGTGGAAAAGAAACGCGCGCAAATAGAATGAGGCAACGAAGGGCAAAGGATGACAATGCCCCCGCCGAGCCGAGAGTATAGGCTTCGTATGACGAGGCCTGCCAAGAATTAAAATTTGCAACTATGTACTCAAGGATAAACAAGCCCTAGGGAGAAATGCAACTGGAGGACTATGAAATTTATGCTATCGGATTGGACATGAAAGTAGCCTGGCCACAAGATAAAGTCGAAATCATGGAGGAGACACAACAGGTGGTCACTTCCGACTTCCTAAAGACTAGTCGCCAGTTAAAGAAGAAGGATGAATAGCTCAAGGCAACCAAGGATAGGGTGAGCTTTCTAGAGGCAAAGAAAAAATTCTCAGAGGTGGATATCACCTAAATGACAGAAAGGGTGCTAACAGCAGAAAATGAGAGAAATAGGCTTCAGGGCGAAATTGCGAAGACCCAAGTAGCCGACCCAGTCTTATTAAAAGAATTGCAGAATCAAAACCAAGCAGCGTGACAGAGCCTACGGTCGATAGAGGAGGAGCTTGAATGCTTCTGCCTTGAGTACAGTCAGAGGCTGGCAGAGAAAGGTGAGGAGATGGAGCACCTATAAGAGTAGTATCAGCAAAAGGTATAGAAAAAAGAGGCTGAATTCAAAGGTCTGAAGATTAAACTGGAAGAGGAGCTCCGAGAGACAAGGACCAAGCTAGAAAATGAGCTCCAAGAGACAAAAGCTTCATTAGAAGAGCAATCGGCTAACCACTCCAGAGCTGAACAAATTTGGAATAAAGAAATGAACAGCTATGCAGAGCAGCTGGCGTCCGAGAGAAAGAAGAAGGCAGAATTCGCCGATGCCCTCATTTCAAGAGACGCGAAGATTTCTTCGCTTAAGGCCTCTCTGCTACCAGCCTCTGCCCAACCTGATATCATCCCACTGGTCAGGAAATTATACATTTTTCATTGAGAGAAAATCAAAACCTTCTGCCTAAATCTGCAGCCTACCCTCCGGTTCATCGATAAAGCATTAAAACTCAATCAGGAAGCCCATGACACAATGGAACAGTTCCCACGTTTCAGCCTGGAAAAAGTTTCCGAGGCAAGGGACTTGCTAAATAAGCTATACTCGGTCTCAGACGAGATCCTTGCCGGGGCGGGTATCGAAGATCAGGACACCGCTGCTCAAACGACAAATAAATTCATTCATTGCCACTCCGCTTTCCAGCATACTAAGGCAGCAGCGGCTTTTCTAAACAAAGCGTTGGATGGCATTCAGAGGAGTTTCTCTACGTTGGGCAAGTTGGGACTACCATCTCCGTTCCTTGAGGATGGCACTATTGCCACAGCTGCACAGATTACAGAGGTTATTAAACAGAAGGAGAATGATCTGAAGGCATTCAAGGAATTTGGCAGCCTCCCAACAGCAGCAGATATCGAGGCAATCATTCATCCACTCTCTCAGCTGTTTTTCCATATCCAAGCAGGCGTTGGCCTGCCAGGGGTGCTGCCTCACAAGGAAGCTATTGATCTTCGCGGGGCACAAGATAATTTGCGCAGCATGGCGAAGCCGTCCGAAAGTGAATGGGTGCCTTTGCAAGCTGCACTTTCCAAGCTCTAACTTCATTCGCCCTATAGATGAAGGCTCTGGTCTGTAGAACCAGAGAGTTTTTTGGGTTCTCCGTTCTTTATCCGAAACGCCCCTGATAGTCGCCAAAAGCTGTTGAAATAATGATTCAAGCAGCTCCCTTCGGGTTCCTTTTTGTACATATTCGTGCGCTGGCCTGTGCGTCTCCACATTTTTTGGCTTCCCGATAGGTTTTAATATTTCCCTTTGCACATTTCTCACTTTGCAGCTTTGGCTGGCAGCTCCCCTTTCAGCTCCTGAAATGCTGCACTGGGCGCCCATGTGTCTCGCCTATGGGGTTTTTTATTTTCTGTTGCTTTGTGTTCTCTTCGGGTTGCTAAGCCTTCCATAAAGGGCCAGCACTCCTAAGATTCATCGAGGGGCCCACATCTTGGTACGTGGCGGCGTATCGCAAACTTTCCTTACAGGGATAAAATATGCAGCTGTGGGCTACGAAATATTTCTATAGGCCTTTATTTCATGGCGGGACCTACCTTCAGCCACGTGTCAGCGGTTCACAGCTTTTAAACAGCAGCAGGGATGAGAGCACCGCGGGTTGCGAAACGCGGCCACGCGTCTTTCGCCACTCAGTTCATACAGCCTCCCCCCATTTTCAAAGTGACCTCAGTCCCTTTGAACACGTGTCACTTCTCCACAAGCTCTCGGTAGATAGAGGGGAAGTTCTCATTCAGGCGTGATTTGTTGCCACGTGCCTTACACTGATTATCAAAGCAAGCTATGGGCTGGCTAAGTGGGATAGTGTTATCGGGTGCAGCTCGTCATGGTTCTCTGAAGCGGTGGGCGGCACTTGTCGCTTCGAAGCTTGGTTGGGACCACTGCCATCATTACAAAGGGCACGCCTACAACCGATCGACTGGATGCTGTGTTCTGACTGGTTGCTCTTATAACGGCATTGGGAATATTCTTATTCGGGCATCATTACGGGAGATTGTGGGATCTTTCTGTTACAACTCTCCAAGCGGTGGGATTTTGCTCTCCGGCTATATATACTCTCTCTGTTGAGGAGAAATGGTCCAAGATTTTTTGAAAGAATACTGGTTTTAGCAAGAGACACCAGGCCTCTTTTGCATGTTTATTCGCAAGAAACTTTCAGACTGTGCCTATTGTTCAGCCTTTCTATTTTTCATGTTTTGATTAAACTGTAAACTGTAGCTTCTTATTGTCTTAAGCATTTCATTTGAGGAGACTTTATACATTGAATGCAAACTTGCTTATCTAAATCATGTCTTAATGACTCTTCTTAGTAGTAAGAATGTATGTGATACTATTTTATGTCAATTAAATGAATTGTTCATGCTATAGCTTTAAGTTTCCGATGTTTTGGAACATAACAATAACATTCAGGCCCTTAAGTCTATGATTTATCGTGCCTATCAGTAAGCTTTGGCGCATCGCCTTAGATTAATATTTGTTTCATTATATCCGCTTCCTTTTCCCTTTCCAAAAAACCATTATAGAAGAAGTCGGCTTCTTTAAAATCCGAAGGTCACTCAGTTTGGCGCAAAGGGGTCCCCCTTGAACTGAGTTTCCCATAAGGCACTGTTATCTCGTCAAATTTTGGCGTCAACATTTTCCAAGGGCAGTGCGGTCCTATACAGTTGGTAATTTCCTTGTACTTCAATTATTTCTGTAGAGGCATGAATTAACTTCAATTTATAACTGGTTTGAGAGTCTGACACTAAGTTTAGAGGGATATTTCTTCAATTTTTTGAGATAGCCTATAAAAGGGTAGAGTAAGGGTTTGATTGAGGTTAAGTGATGTTTTAAGTCATTCCACCCATTGTCATGGTCTGCAACTTAGTGGAATGACTTCTCTCATGGTAGTCTAGGTGTCCACATGATTTAGAGGGTAGATAAAGCAAGTTAGGTTTTGGGTGATGCCCTAAGGTAGATCTATGTGTTTTCCAAGTGAAAATGGGGTGTTGAAGTAGGGATATCACAAAATGATGATGGGATTTTCTATGTAATGGTTGTTTGAGTTTGTTTAGGGTATTTGTTAACTGTTAGTGGCATTGGTTGGGTTAGATGAGCCTGGGAGGTAGAGTTTTCATTAAACCCTTGTCATTTGCATGTAAATTGAGGGTTTGGTGGTTTAGTATCTTAGAAGTCATGGATTTGAAGAATGATGGTGGAATTTGATGTTTTACAACCCAATTAAGGACTATTTATTGAGTTTTGGGGTTAACTTGGTGTTTTGTGGGTACTTCCTTTCTTAAAGAGGGCTATTTTGTGGCTTAAAAATAGGGGTAGTCAATTGGTTCTCCATATTGTTCCAAAAAAATGTCATAAAACCTTTTGGAATATTGAGTTAGGCCCTAAGAGTATCTCAAAAGGTGTCTAGGTTGTCTTTGTATGACCACCTCTAAAATATATTGAGAAAAAATAGATTTGAGAGGCTATAAGCAACTAGGTGTGAGGTTGTGTTAAACTAAGTCAATAGGGTTGAAAGGGATAGTCTCTCGTTTGGGTCTAATCAATTTGAGTTGGTTTTGGTCATCACCCCCTTGCTTGTCATCAAATCCCCAAAAAAACTCCAACATTTTCCCTGTCCTATTGTGTGTGGGTGCTTGTTCGCGAGGAGATTGCGGAAGAACTAGAATTTCCATGAGTTGAATCTTTATCATCTTTTCTCTTATCATTCTTATATCATCTTTCTCATCATTTTAGTTATTTTGTTATTTATTACTTTAGTCATCACTGGGAAACCTTTAGCTAAGTTATTTAGTAAGTTTTCTATTACCCTATCTGTATCTTTTCACTTTTTGTCCATACGGATGCCAACGCACCTATGAGATGCTAGTGTGTCGTGCTATCGTCCCTATTCTATGCTATTGTCATCTAGTAGAGAGCTACTCAAGGTATAGTCTAAGTTCCAAAAACTTGCTCGCTTGGTCCAAACCTAACTTTCGAGTTAGTAGGGTGACAAAATCACTAAGAGTTCTCTTCATTCTCTATCCTCAACATCAAACAATTCCTTAAAACACTTGCACTATTGAGGTAGACTAGGGCAACCTTCAACTTTTAGCTCTCAGTTACCTGGGTTCATTGAGTGGTCGGTCCCCCTCCTTTACAAGCTCAAATGAGCTTGACTATTTTTTTTTTGTTTAAACTAAAAAATATATGAGTGTGTTATAACATGCTTGCATTATAATGCACTCACACTATGTTCACTAGGGGACAAAAAGTGGCATGATCACTTATTGATCCCCCATCTCCCTACACATACATAAAAAACTCCATTTGAGCAAATAATATGATGAATTCCGAAAACACCTCTTATTGTACAGTTGTGTGTATTTGTGTTGGAGATAAATAATGGAAGATGGAAGTTATGTGATTGCTTTAAAAATCAATAGTGTAACCTCAACATTAAGTGGATTCTTATGAGATAGCCTTCAAGATGCTTTATTTATAAATTTTGAGGTTTTCAATCAATACTTGAGATTGAATATCAAGATCAAGGGTTAGGTATTTGTGAAGAATTTGGAGCAAGGAGAGGCCTCTAAGTGGTACCTTATAATAGGTGCAGTTAGATTTGAAAAGGATTGATAAAATTTGGAGGGTTGAGATTTTCTTATTTTAATCAGAAATGGTTGGAATTGAACCTCCTTACACATGTCTAAGAAGTAATATAAGGAATAATGATAAATCGTCTCATACATGTGCAATGATTACATTGAGAAGAGAGATTATGACACGTATCCTCTTATATATGTGAGATCACATGGGGAAGAGAGATGAGACAAGTATTCTCTCACACGTGTGAGAGATCACATGGAAGTGTGGATGGTGTAGATTTTCTTAGATAAAATGGAGGATTGAGATTTTATAGGATGAATATATAGGTAAGTAGGCTTAGATGTTATTGATATCCAAATTAATTAGATCAATCACATTTTTGACTTTTTGCAAATGATTAATTAGATTTATGAATGTGAATAAACAAAGAACCAAATAAAGAAAATTATTTATTAATTTTTTGATGATATGTTTGATCAACTTAAATAAATAAAATTTTCATTTATTTATTTAAGGTGAAACTCTAAAAGAAAAATTAAATAAATAATTAAAATTATTTAAATAATATGAAAGGAAAAATTAAGATAATTAATTAAATAAATTTATTTAATTAAATTCTTAATAAAAAAATTAATAAAATTGAACCATAAATAATTTTAAGTATTTATAATTCAGAACCCTTCTTCCTAATAATATTATTTAAATTTATATTCAATACAAATAAAAACTATAATTATAAATTAATAAATCTAAATTCAACATGTTTACACAAATAACTCGTTAAATTAACACTTTTGAATTTATATCTAATAATGATTAAAGCTAATAATTAGACGGGAATAGAAACCTATAGTCAATTTAAATGAATTAGGTCAAAGGGTAATAAAACTAATTATTTTTCTTCATATCTTCTAATTCATCATGCTATTCAAAATATGGTAATAATTTATACCATGTAAAAATGCATAAATCAAACATTTATTTATTTTAATTAATTACACCTAGAATCAATCCACGAAAACCGGAGCAAACACAAACATTTATTTTGATTAAGCACTTTACCTAAGAGAATATTTTAATTAATTACCTAAGAGTTAGTTGCCACGTAGCTCTTGGAAAATATGCTCCACTGCACGCAACCCCAAGACTTTGCACAAGAAACCCTTTCATTAACCCATCCAAGTCAAAGTTTTATCCAATCTCACCAAACCAATCTGATTCGTTTATTATTTGGACATATCCCAATGTAACAGAATTTCTATTGTAATTATAATAATTATAATTAGCGTCATCATCATCAGCATACTCCTCTTAGCCGTACCGGTAGACCCGCTCTAACAAGGAAAATATTCTTTGCTTATTATACTTTTATTAGCTTAAGAGTCAATCATTCGGAAAGTGCGTCTTTGACACAGTCAATAGCTTTATTGGTACAGTCTATATAAAACTTTTTACTGTTTTCTCTCCGGACGAATTCCTTTCTAGAGAGAAAGAATTACTATTAAATTAACAGGGTTGAAAAGTATCAGAAGAATTTACCTCTGTTTCGGTCTACTGGGGTAGGTTTATATATTTTATACTAGAGGAATGAAAGATTAGTACAGTGATTGGAACTATGTCTTTTATAATCTCTATATCGCTATATTTTTATGTAGTAATGAATTGTTGCAGTTTAAATACCTACCCCAAAGTAGACTATTCTGTTCGGACAGTTGCAACATTATTTTCTAAGCATTTTCCAGGATATTCAGGGGCGGCAAATATTACCTTCACTCAGTAGGGAAAACAGAGCAATATTTACCCTATTAATTTGGTGGTAAATACTTATAATCTCAAGCACAGATTACCTACTTTAACTTCTAGAAACCCTCTAACCATAAATTCTCCTGGAGACAAAATTTGGGGGAAAAATGTTCGGAGATTTGGATTCACAAGAAATTTTGAACAGCAGAAATTTTTCCTAGCATTTGTGTGGAATTTTCAAATGAGGTTTTAAGTTCGAGAATTTCATGTACATAGTTGACTTAGTTGGCTTAGTTGGATAGACAATTTCATTATCTGGAAGAGCAAATCGTAGATTCCAGAACTTGCTTATTTCAACAGAAAAGAGCGTTCGTATTTGCTTGATGTGTACCTTCTCCTTAAGTATATTGGTTTGAATCTAAAGTAGTATGAAGCGCCAGACATGGATGTAAAATGGAGGTCAAATGTTAGGTACCTGTAGGATCTATTTTGGCGGCAGGATGAAGAAGAAATGATCCTTAGTTAGTGGTGAAATCGGCTTCTGAATCCAACTGTCCTTTAAATCCCCCTGAGAATCTGTAGCCTTTTCATATGCCGGTTTAGACTTCAAGATTATAGTTTTCCTTTTTGCATCCATAGTTTAGCTTTTCTCACCAGACCAAATTTGCAAGATTTAGCGTTTGAGAGCCTTCTAAGTGCTGAAATCTTTGTATTAAAACCGAATTCAATCGAAGTCTGAAAAAGAAAAAATGAGCAGCTGCGAAAGAAGAGAACCAGTACGACAATACATACGCTCCAAGTTTCCTCGCCTTCGCTGGACTCCTCATCTCCATCACTGTTTTGTGAATGCTGTAGAACGCCTTGGAGGACGAGATAGTAAGTATTTATTAAGTTACATTCCATATTTCATCAATTATCTCTTGCTCTTTGTTTTTCTTGTACTCTTTTTATATCTCATGTGATATTAACTGGAAACAAGTGATTTATAAACAGAAGTGAGTAGAGATTATATAGATCAATGACTCTGGCCTCTGTTTGCAGCCTATGACCAGGACGAAGAATGGTTAGGGTTATAGATGGAAGCTCCTCTTATAGATTCTGCTATTTCTAATATCAAAAATATTTTTCACTGTTTTGCAGAGGCAACTCCAAAGTCAGTCCTCGAGATGATGGATGTAAAGGGACTTAGAATCTCCCATATTAAAAGCCATCTTCAGGTCTAATTGCACTCATATACAAAATATTTTATCTAAGAGACGTGTAATTTCCATTTTTTTTTGCATTGTAGTATTTAAACTTATTTTTTTCATCAATTTTTTTCACTTCTCTTCTTTGACTATCTTAACCTGATAATTTCCATGATATGACCCAAAATAAATTTCTATAATTTAATCCACAATCTTTCTTGCTGTTTGTTTTTATAAAAAGTATTGCAAAGGCCAGAGCTTTCTTTTTTGGGATTACTGGAACACTTACTTTGGTTGTACTCTCTGCAATTTTCAATCAGATGTACCGATCTACCAAGAATGATGAAGAAAACTTTGGTAATTTACTATAATATGTCCCTTTAGAAGTGCATCCAGGTCGATTTATTGGTTAAATTTAGTGCTTTGTTTTTGAGAATCTTGCATCAATTATTCAAGCAAATATTCAAAATCTTTTGTGGTAGGGTGCCTTACTGGAGAATCCGAGTCCAAAATCCTTCTAAAGCAGCAAATAAAGAGTTTTGGAGAGCATTCTGGTATAAATTACTGTGGTTATCAGAGTTCACTGAAAAGGTAATTATTTGACTTGTTAAAGATATTTTATAGGAGCTTAGGCGTTTTCTATATGAAAAAGCAATAGAATGATGTAACTCGGTTTAGATTATATACTTACAGGTTAAATATGCTAATCTGCTAAAGATAATGGTGTAGATGTAATTTATATTAATGCAGTAGAAAAATAATGGTGACAGAAAAGTTGGGAACACATTATTCTTTTGACTATATGAAAACTTATGCTCAAATGAAACACACAGAAATATTATACTTTAGATTTCTCTAAATCTCTTTTTCTAAGGATTCGCTCAAAATTTATACTCAAATGACTTCCTCCCAGCTCCCTCCCTATCTAATTTATGATGTTTCCCAAACCTCCTCCCAGGTGTTTCCGTCTTCCCCATCCCTGTAGACTTTCTGCCAAATTTTTCTTTGATTTGATGTGTTCTTCCTTGCTGCCTTTTCGGAACTGCGGTTGGTTGAGTTCCTTGTTTCTCACCCTTTAAATTTCAGCTACTGTTTTCTTCAATTGTCTTAACAAAGAAACCTCTCTGTTCTCGAGAGGGTTCAAACTTGAGAGACTTCAAAGGACAAAGAGCATATTGTCTACCTTTACGAGGCACTGGATTTTGAAAAGTGGATGATGCAGCTCGATTCCATAGATAACGTAGAATCTCTTCCCTTTACAGTTTCTTCTCAGGGATTGAATGGGATATAAGGATATCACAGAAAGGGAATTAACTCTTCTTACTTCTTTGCATTCTCCAACCATGATTCATTCTCTCTTCCTCTGTCATCATTCCGGAAATTTGAAACTCCGGGCACTCCTTCCATTCGACCCTGAATTCATATTCCATCGACCCCAGGCTATACTTAAGAGGAATAATTTGATTAATCAAAGGGTTAGAATCTCTGGCCATTTTTCCTATGTAGAATCGAATATGCTAGCTAGTTCGTGTTAGAATAACATGCTGAACATGTGTCATTAAGAGTCGTAGATATGTCAAAGACAGTAGATATCTTAAACAGAAGAGTTGTAGATATGTCAAAGAGAGTAGATGTGTTTAAAGTGTCTAATTTGTTATCTGAAAAAGTTTTTAATTTGTTGTCAATCAGATACACTTTGGTGTCATGTTCGATTTCAATCAGATACAGTTAGGTGTCGTTCGATTTTATATTTGTAAAAAGTTAGTGAGATTCAGTCAAATTATAAATTGTAATCACTTCGACTTAAATATCTCACTAATTTCCACTGCTAGTTGGTAAGCTTCTTATCAGAGTTGTTGAGAGAAAACAAGCATGGTGGGAGAGGTTGTTCTGTTCACAAGTCTCATTATAAATTAGACTAGATTTTAGGAGAGGCCCCGACAGACTGTAAAGTGATTATCATGGTACCGGATTGTAGCATGGTTGATGACCTGTAGCACGCGTTTGACTAACTTTCAAGATAACAGTGGTGCACAAGAGGTTTGCAAACTACCGCCTATACCAATTCTAGATGTGCAAGAATGAGATAGGCAGCTATTCAATTCTCAGAGAGAATCGAACATGGTGCAATAATATTGCAAGGCGTTAGTGAGCCTGTCTAGGAAGAAAGGAGCATTGTTGTTGGCTCCCACGTTGTAGGAAGAAGCGTCTTACACGAGAAAAGAGATTCATTTCTTTTTCTTTCCACGCTTTTTAGTGTACTTTTTAGAAAAATGTCTCGAGATAAATTTTCAGAAGAAAATGTTCAAAGATGGAAGGATAAGCTACAATTTTACTTAATCGAAAATGATTTGCAGAATATTGTCGAGGGCAAAGAGTTTAAGTTTACTGCGAATGATGAACACTTAGTTAAGTGGGAAATTAATGCCAACAAAGCCAAGTCTTTTATTGGTTTGGGTCTATCAAATTCTTACGTTTATTTAGTTGATCTTTATAAGATATCAAAAGATGTTTGGGAGGCAATTGGAGATTATTTTTGTCCAAAGATATGTAATGTCAAAGTCGTACTAAAGTAATAATTATTTGATTTTAAGATGTGTCAAGGTGAGAAAGTTATCGGTTGTATTAATAAGTTTAAGTTTTTGATGACGCAATTTGCAAGTATTGGAGTAGTTGTAGATGAAGACAATGCAAAGGCAATTTTACTCAAAAATATGACACCAATGTTTAATGTATTTTTTACTTTGGGGAACCAACCAATACAAACTCTTGGGAGCATGATTATGACACTTCTTGAAGAAGGATATTCAAAGAATAATGGTGAAAGTTTAATAAATAATCCTCTTTCATTATATTCCAAGAGTGGTGGATCATGTTTTTTTTCAAGAAGAAAGGTAGAAAAATACTACTATTGTGGCAAAAAGGAACACGATTCTTGTCCATAAAAAAAGGGTTGCAAATATATTTAACAGAAGCACATCCAATGGTAATAAAGTTGCAAACTTCATTAATGACACTATTAATGAGGCCAATGAAAAATCATCATACTTTAATAAATATTAGATGTTTTGGGATCATCAAAGCACATATAAGAAAACTGTTAGTGAAAATGCAGTTTCTTTGACACAACTCCATTTAGGTGTTGTAGGAAGAGAGATGTTTGAGATTTCAAAAGGGGAAATGGTGTGTGCATGTGATATTTTAGTATATATTCAGATGTAAGAAGGATGTTCAAGACATTTTTAAGATATGATTAAATTTTGTAACATATAGTGATATACTAGATGTCCAAAAAAAAAAATTGAAAAAAGGAGATGATAGTTCTAACATTATAAGAAGAAACTATTAGATATGCAAACAACTATTAGGTATGCATTTTTAGCCACTAAAATAACTAAATTGAATAAAGGAGATGCTAATTCTAACATTATAAGAAGTATATGACTTTTCCCTTACTCTAATGATAATGAATAAGCATGTAGGCCTATCTAATGCATAATTAGAGGCATTTAAGACCTTGAAATTGAAAGAATTTTTCCAAAGGGTGACTTGAGTCTATAAAGAGACACTTAAATCTTTTATGTATCTTATTAAAAGATGTGTGTTTGAAAAAATGATCATTTGTCACTAACTCATGAAAACAAAGTGGAAAAGTTATGTCTTTCTTTGTAGTGTGGTGATCTATTTCAATCCTCAACCATTGGGAGACAAAACACATCTAGATAAGGGAAGTTATTTTTCCATGATAACAATGTTCAAAGATACTTTATAAGGAAAATTTCTCCATTACCTATTTAGAAAATTTATTTAGATGTATAATCATTCAATTTAGGACTCAATGGGCAATATAAAGAAATATAAGTATGTTGCATGCAAAAATTATAAATTTCCTCTCTAATTTATTTTGTAATTTCTATTTGAACTATTCTTAAATTGGTAGCCATCTAGAACACTTCTTGAATGATCAAATGTTATCAACTATGGTACCAATAGTCTATTGACCAAAGCTTACACTTATTAAAAAAAATTCGCCTCTTTTTAACAATCTTTCAAGATGAAGAGTAAGAATAATAAGGATATACTCAAAAGTAATATTTATACTCTCTACAAAAATAGTATTGTTTTTAAAATTTAGCTAATAATCTTGAAAATAGTATCCAACTTGAACTATTTCATTTCAAATTGGACAATCAAATGAGAAATTAAAGTTTTTTGTTTAATAATTGTAATTGAATGAATAAATTTTGTATTAACTCCAAGCAATCCCACTTAATCCTATTAGAGAGGATCCCTAAATTCTAAAGCATAAAGAGTGGTTTTTTCAACAATAGTTTCAAAAGGATTTAATGTGCAACATGAATCTTCAATTGAAGTTGAAATTAATTGTTTTAGATAAATATATGCTAATAGAAGGAAACATGGATATAGATACTAACATGGAGGAAAATAAAT
>VDFB02274869.1:0-22001 GCA_007258455.2 Sequoia sempervirens
CCTTCTCATCAGTAATCTGTTCTGATACTCATCAGCCTATTCTGGAAGCCTATAGGCGTGTGTGAGGAAAAATTAGGGTTTCCAGTTCTGAGGTTCTTTGGCATTTCTGTGAGTTTACTATTTTTAAATTCTAGCAGTATGGAGTTTGTCAACTTTCAGAACATCATTTCCAGTTGGAGCAATTATTTGCAATTCATGTCTGATTTCTTAAGGCATTTTTATGGTGATTAAAGGCATTAAGGTTATAATTTGCAGTTGACCCCTTGGCCTAGGAAAACAACTTAAGTTGTGTTTAAAAGAGGGACTTGGAAGGGGTATGCCATCATAAAGGTGATTTAATTATTATTGAAGATAAATGCCTTGTGAAATAAAGTGGACGCCTTTTTGAAGAAGTTATTATTTTAAAATAAAGATTTATGTTGCCTTGTAAAGTGGACGCCTTTTTGTGAAGCTGAAAGGTTTCTGGAAATTTGAAGAGTCTATGTGACTGTTGGCGTCCTTTCTTGAGGGATTGAAGAGTCTTCTACTCTTCTATAAATTGAATGCTTTGTTCCAGCATTGTATCTATTCATGTTATCATATTGTTATGTTGTCGGAATGACAAATGAACATTGCTTCGAGGATGCTACCTCCTAGCCTTTAACCAATTTCGTGTTTGAAATACAACACCTAGTTGGAATTTGCTGCTTCTCATCCAGACTAGCGGATTGTGCTCAACAGAAGAAGTTTTGATGATAATTCCAGTTTTTGAGTTGCTGATTCACACACAGCTGAAAGTGAAAATTTGAATGCATCTCCTAGAATAAATTTATTATGATTATGGGTATTTTTGCTGAGTGTTTGCTAAGCCAAGGCGCCCCCTCTTGCAAAGTTTGAGATTTAATTTCGAAGATTCTGATTTTTAATGCCAAAATCGCCCTTGAAGAGGGTCGTACCATTCATGGAGGCTTTGGAAATTGTGCCAGAAATATAGGTGCAGTTTGGTTGCTGTTTGATGATCAGAATATGTTCGCCTACCTTCTAAGAAGACACAGCAAAAGACGGCATTCGATTTGGAGGTGAATTAAGTGAGTTATGAACTTTTCATTGATTTTCACAGTTGCTGATTGACATTTCCAGTTTACTGTTTTCTGTATCAGACCTTTGAAGTTCTGATTTTTGACTCATTATCAGTAGTTAGAGAGATAAATAATTGTATGAGATCATCTATTACTCATGTGTTTGAAGACTATTGTAATTCATATGTAATTTGCAGCTTATTTCTTATTTGTAAAGACTGTAAACAGTAGTACTGTTCCAGTTCTAATTGCTGCAATTAATTCTTCTTCTTCTCACATAAGTACCCCTGGATGGTTTACCGCCAGTGTGGATAATTTGATTGTAACACTCTTGTACCCACTTTCATAGTGGTGAATCCCCACAATTCTGTGGATGCCCGCCGCAGCGGATGAATTAGTTTGTAATAGCTTCATGGCTGGTTATCCGCCTATTAATTTCTAGCTTTCAATTAAACACTCCGTCATATGTTAGCACCTCGCCCTCAGTGGGATCTTGAGTGCACATTCTTGACGTTGAGTAGTTTCTTTCAAGTACTTTCCTTTAGCTCCTCCGCCATATGACAACACCTATCCTTCATTGGGATTGAGTGTGCATTCTTGGTGTGAGTTCTTTCAAGTTTGGTTTTCTATTTGGAGCTAACGCTAATCAAGTTGGCTAAGTGCTGGTTATGTTGTGTTAATTTATCGAAAAAATTGGTTAGCATATTTCAATTTCTTGTTTGCACTTCTATATTACTTGCTTAAAATTCATCAAAACTATTGAAAACACACAAAACAAGACAGTTTTAGCATCAAAGGTTGAGTTGGAACCAGCAGAGTTCTTCACAGAAAACAAAAGTGTGTGTAAAATCCCATACCAGGATTTTTCCACGAACTTGCATTTGTTTCATTTTTTGCACATGAACATTACTTCCAATAGTTGTAGAACTTCATATTAATCAACAAGTTTGTTTTTCATGATTGAAAAGCAGCTGCTGCTACCTTTAATGAACACAGACATTTTTACAAACATTTTCCATGCATTGCATCAGTCATTGGTATTTTATCAAACATGTGCATACAATTAAACAATTTCACAAATATTTAATTTTCTGACCTTTTGGAATGATATTGATGTGCTGATATAGAAAGTACTGATAAAAATAACATACAAAAGTTATATCTCACCTTTATTTATGTTGCTGTAGCTTTCCTTAGAATTTTCTGATTTAACTAATGGTCTAGAAATGTAATCTTGGCTGCTAGAACTAATTCTGCCCAAGATATGAATTTAATTATTTCTAACCTTGAATAGAAGCTGATTGGCTGTCCTTATTAGCAGTCAATATCATCTTTGACCATCCTTGTGGGTGTACGGAACCCTCCATATAGAAATTGCTGCCTTTGAAACTAGTATGGCTCCCTTAAGAAAGTGTACAGCACTCTAAGCAATGCATGAAAGTTGATTAGGGCTGCAACTCCTTATTGGTGGGCAGCAGCTGATTTAGTTAAGCCTATAAAGGCTACGTTGGAGGTTAAAAAGACCATAGTTGAAAAACTCGCCAAGCCCAAAAAACATGACTTGGCAAAAACTCAGCAAAAGCTCTACAGAAACTCAGTAAAAAACTCAGCAACTTAAAAAATTGCTTAAATTTCATTAAAATACTTTTTTTTTGCAAAATCCAATGATAAGATGCATCCAATGAGTCAATAAATGAGTATATAAAAGAAACAAGTTGAGTCTAGTTGTATTTGATTGATTTGAAAGCAAATTGGGTACAAAATGGCATCCTCATGTGGAATGCGCTAATACTAATAGTCTGAAACAAAATGAAAATAGAAAATTGTTTTTGTAAAACTAGAAGTAGATACTACATTAATATATTTTACAAATTTACATCTTCCTCTTCCCATGTCTAGTGAAAACTAGGTGGAGGTAGAATTAGACAATATTATAAATAAAAACTTGTAGGAAAACTTGGAAACTTGGACTTGGAGAGTACCTAGAAAATCAAATGAAATGAAAATGCCTTTTTAGCGGCTGGGAGACCTTTTCTTTGGACAGGCGAGTTTTTTTTTGAGGACTCGTCAAGTGTTTGGCCAAAAACTCGGCAAGTTTTTCTCCTTTATTGACCAAAAATTTGGCAAGTTTTTCTCCTTTATTCAACAAGCAATTTTAGAGAGTAAATGTGGGAAAAACTCGCCGTCAAAAAAAACTTGGGAGTTTTATAAAACTCGCCAATTACTCGGAGAGTTTTTCAACTGTGAAAGAGACCATTTAAACCATAAAAATATTCCTTGACCCCCTTTGCTGCTTTGGCATATGTACGGCTTCTTTGGGAGCTTGGAAATGGTATGGCTGGGTATGTTCCCAGCTGGAATTAAATAATATTTTATTTTTATTTTATTCACTTGCTGCCCTTGCACACACTGCACTATATTTTCTGATTTATTTACTTCCAACACAAACCATTCATAAATTTATATTTGCCTATAAATTTAATAAATTTGTATCTCACACCTGGAAAACCTGTAAACCTGATGATAAACCAATTTACTCCAAATGTGAACTCTAAAAATCTTCTAACTGTAGATCTTCATCAAACCCTTATATCTGAAATTTGTTTCTGGAGGAAACTTCACAAATTTCCTCAACTCGATCAATCAAACATTGGAGCACAAATGTGAATCCTGATTTGAATCCACCTGTAGAAAGATTTGGGTTTTCATTCAAATCCAAACTTGAGGGTTTTCGTCCTCAAGCACCAAAAAGCTAAGCTCTCCTGAAATTCATAATTTCCCCAAAAGATAATTTTCCAAAAGATGCCAAATGACTTGCTTTCCTCTCTATTTAAAGATTTTACCCAATCTTCTAGAAGATTCCATTTAATTTAATAAAGTGACTTTTATAATATTTATTATTTTCAATTGAGTCACTTAAATAAATAAATAATTAATTAATATTAATGCCCCAATTATTAATTCAAGACAAAATAACATTTAATTAATTAATTTAATTAAATAATGTCTGGTTGGAAATTGGGGACATTATAGTGTGTAGCTTAGGATAACTTCTAAGCCATGGTTAGAATCAAGTGACTGCCATTGACTACTTCAGCTACATAAGGAGCTCTAGCCTCAAAAACCAATAATTTTGTAACAAGGTAAACTGTCATAAGTCAGATAATACCTCTTGCTATTATGTATTTTCCATATATTTCTTGTCTTCTTTCTTCATTTCAGGTTGCAACATTGCTATGATCATATAAGGAGCTCAGGCTAGATTCCTCTATAGATTTGGTACAAGGAATTGTTGAAAGATCAGCAATGAAACTTTGCTCAATGCAACAATAAATTCAAGGATGTCATACAAACTATTAAAGTGACGAGGGTTCATGACAATCTGTTGTGCATTTACCATTTTAATGAATGAAGAATATTGTTTCATGGTTCATTTTGAGCCAATTATATCAGTTTCACAGTTATGTGTGTTAACACTTATCTCTGTTAAATTTTGCAACTCCGAAGTCTTCGTATCAGAAAGTCCCATATAGTCAGTTCTGAAAATCCTTTTAAATATAGATGCTTTATGTTTAGCTCTGCTCTTAGCTCACTTGATTGCTATTATGCATTGTTCCATTTTCTTCTGTTCAATTTAGTATCATATATTTGCTACAAGTAGTAATATAGATTGATGGCAAATACCCACGGCACCAGTCAAAATCTGGTCACGCTTCACATCAATTGGAATAAGAGGTAAATTATGTTAAGATTAGTCCAATTTTATCATAAAATAACAACACATGTTTCTACCAACTCAAGCAATCTTTAATTACTCAGAAGGTTGTTCATAGGTCTACCTTGAGGACTGACTAAAATCCTTAGAAAATACGATAACTTGAGGGATGATAAGAATATATGCAACAATATTCCTGAGTCATAAAGTCAATAGTAGTACAAGGAAGCCAAGTTTTGCAGTGATACGAAACTATTTTAGCTATTGAAAATGACAAGATATCAGCTACCCACCTGACGCAGCCTAGTAAGCATCAACTATTAATTTCAGAGACTCAACACTAAACCCTACAGAATTTGTTGAATGTATAAAGCTATTAAGAACAGATCAAAACATTATTAGTTCCTTCTGATTTTTTGGGATTGCTTATTCCATTAAAAAACGTATAGACTTTTATAAATAAATACAAATTTACAAGACTGCGTGGAGTATTAAAAATATTCTCCCAAAGGTCAATGGACTATTAAAATTAAATAAGTAACTGTCTGTGAGGATGGTAAAAGCTAAAGCTGCCAGACTTCTTAAATGACAAACAAAATATGTTATTTTCACAATGATTATTTTAATTCAAACAAAGTATAATCAAATCCTGGATAACTAAAGTCACTTGGTCCCTCAGAAGTTGTATTGTGTACCATTATGTTGTTCGTACCTGTTCGAATGAAGAGAAAAGATGCATACCACCCAAAAATTACAGTATATCCCAATTGCAAACCTGTGAATCAGAAGAAAATTTATTGAATATGATATAGTAACATTCCAATATAACTAAAGAAATTTTAAATGCATAAACCATACTGTAAACAGCACAAAGAAGTAATGCCACAAAGAGGAAAATATTTAAATAAACCAATCATAAAGGCAATACATATGACCAAAGTACAAGCTTTATTCAAGATGGGGCAATAGCCAAATCAGCATTCATAAAATTAGCAGACCCAGCTCACTACCCTTAGATCCTGTACATAGATTATCAAGGATTTAGGAATTGTGGGATTCACTCTTAATTTGTCTCTGAACCATTCCAAAATAATTGCACTGCAGGGTGCATGTCTTAGACCGTAGTTGAAAAACTTGGACTTAGTAATAACTAGCCTGACCTAAAAAATTTAAAAACTCAAGACTCAACAAAAGCTCAGGAAAACTAAACAATTAACTTGGCGAATTTTCCAAACATTAAAAACACATAAATTGGTGGAAAAATTCTTCAAGGACATACATACAAGGAAACTCTGGGATGCATCCCCACTGTTTTTTGGGGTGTCCCCATTTCCGGAACGTTCTCGGGATGTCGGGCTGTCCCCAAATATAGAAAAATGCAGGGGACATCCCAGAAAATTAAAAGCGACGACCTACGATCTCTAGGACAGGCAATGACGTATGTGACATCTCCTGATGTCTCAAAGACAGCCAATTGTCCCCATAAAAAAGCAACGTTTTATAAAATAAAATAATAGAAAAGAAAAGAAAAAAAACCCAACAGTCTAAAAAATATTTTGTTTTACTATTTGTTGGTGGGCCCCACACCCTAGCTCGACCTAAATGAGGAAAAACAACCTCATTTTCATTCGAACTTCATTTTTGTTTGTCCAAAAATATTGCAGCCAAAAGGTAGGAAAAAGATTTTTTTTAGTAGGGTTTGAAGAAACAACTGGAAGAGAAGTTGAACTTGGGCATCATGGATAGTGAGACAACAAAATATGAAAGAGGTAAGTCATTCTATCATTTTGTTTATTTTTTTCAAAGTTTAAAGTAAGAAGCATCTAATTTTTATTCTTTTTCATTTTTCAGTTTAAACTTGCATTATATCTCACAAAACAACATGAGCAGCAGTGGCAATGAGAGTAGTGGCAATGAAGTGGAAGAAAATAAAATAAATATAAGTGTTTCAGCCTCATCAGAGTGTGGAAGTGTTGGGGATGGAGGAAAACAGCCATCAAATCCATTTGAGTGCCCTTCCCTTATCTAGAGACTTTATAAAAAGGGCCCTTTTAACTCAAAAAACCTCCTCTCCAACATGTGACAGGCATAGATACCAAAAACAAAATTCCAAGGGAAAGTAGGGTGTGGTTGTGTCACATTTGCAGAAAGATTTTAGAGGGAGCTACTTAAGGGTATGGTCTCATTTCTTAGGTGTTGCAGGCCATGGAATTAAGGCTTGTCCACACATAAAGGAGGATGAGAAGGTAGAGGCCCATAGATTGCATATAGAGGTGGAAACAAGGTCTAAAGATGTGACAATGCCAATACATTCTTCTGAATAATCATCTATGTCTATCCCATCCATGGTTGGTAGTGGTAGTAGTGATATTGCCCCACGAGGAAAGAGGAAGATTAGTGGTAGTAACAGGTCAGGGACAATTGCAAGTATGTTCAATGTGCAGGCATAGAGTCTTCCATTGCCAAAAAAATTTATACGCATTCCATCCCATTTCATGTGGCCCATTCCTCTTACTTCAAACAAATGATCAAAGATGTAGCATCTATTAGTCCCTCATTTGTCCCCCCTAGATATTATAAACCATGTACTACCCTCCTAGACAAACAATATTCTAAGGTTAGTTTGCTAATGGAGGAAAACTTGGATCAAGACAGATTGTTCTACTATAATGGATGGGTAGACCTATATTAGGCGTCAGCCACTCATCAATATCATAGTCACACACACGCCTAACTCTTATTTTCTTAGAGTTGTTGATTGCTCAAGGAAATGTAAGGATGCAAACTTCTAGTTAACATTTTGAAAAAGGTCATAGAGAAGCTTTGGGCCTCAAATGTTGTACAAGTGGTCACTAATTTAGCACGTGTGTGCAAATTGGCTAGTATGATGGTGGAGGGTGCTTACAAGCACATATTTTGGACCCTATATTATGTTCAAGCATTGAAAGACATAGGGAAAATAGATTGGATGAAGCAAGTGGTGGCAGAAGCTAGAGATATTCAAATGTTTATTTGCAACCACCACACTTCACTTACTCTCTTTAGGACTTTTTCAAAGAAGGATTTCCTCAAACCTGTGGAGACAAGATATGCCAATTACTTCATTTTGTTAGAGAGGACGCTTGAGGTGCATGAACCTCTGCAATAGATGATGGTGATTTTAGAGTGCAGTAAATGGCCTAATTCAAACTCTGCTGAAGGAAAAGCAATCAAATAAAAGATTCTTGATGATTGGTGGTCCATTGTGAGGTAAGACATTGCTGATTTTATTTATAAATTGTTGATGTTATTAAATATTAAATTGCTGATTTTATTATTAAATTTCTAATTTTAATATTTTAATTTTATTGTTCAATGTTTCAACTTTCGAAGTTTTTAACTTGTCAATTAATTTTTTTGAAATTTTTGTTTGCATTTTGCAAATATGTTTGCTCCTTCACCTCACTTGTTGTAAATGTCATTAGATATGTTGATATGAACTCTCCTAGTCTTGGAGAGATATATGAGACATCTGACAACATGCTTGAAAAGATAAAGCAAACAATTTTGGCTAAGGATCCCAGTTTGGGGATTATCTGAGCAACATATTAATGCGGAGGTAGAACACCATGAGCACCCTGCTTCATATGGCAGCCTTTGCTCTAAATCCCAAATGGTATGCACCAAAGGTTGGAAGGCTACCTTCTTGTGATGACGAAGAGGTGACAGTAGGGTCAATGAAGGCCTTTCGAAAGATGTATTCAATTGAGGAGTCTACAATACACTCACAATGGCTTGCCTTCACAAATCTTTGTGGTCCAACATTCAATAAATCAAAAGCAAAGATAGATAGAGCTACATTAGCTCAAGCAGACCCTATTGGATAGTTGACATGGCACGAGAAGAATACACCAAAGTTGAGGATACTTGCCATTTGCCTCCTTTCATAGGTTGTCAGTCTATTGCAAAGAGGAATTGGTCCACATACAACTTTATCCACTCCATCAAGAGAAAGAGGCTTACCTCTCAATGAGAACAGAAGCTAGTGGCCATGCATAGTGCTCTCCAACTTCAGAATCGGCAAACCCTAGAGTATCAACAGACTCCAGCTTTAAGATGGGATGTTGATCCCGAAGACACTGCCCAAGTTGATGAGGAGGCACAAGATCCATTGGATGAGGCAAACCCTCGCAATGGCAATGACTCTGAGGAGAACTCCAATTTTGATGCAATGTTGGCAGATGCAAATTAGGGGCAGCAATATACTTTCTTTGTTTTTGAATTTTCATATTATAGTTAAAAGTGAAACTTGCAGCCTTTGGGCATTTTGTTGTGACTTGTATGCTATTTTTTAATATCACATGCACATTGACAATGAATTATGAAAGCAATTAAGTTTTGACATTTCCTAATTTGTTTGACTCTCTCATGTGAACTCTCAATTCAACACAAATGTTATGTATTCAGGATCTATAATGTATATGATGAATGCTTTATCAATGCAAGGCAGTAGCGAGAAAGACCCTACATGGAAGCATGGCCTTCCAACTAATACCAAGGACAAGATCCACTATAAATTTTGTCAACATTCTATAATAGGAGGAATCAATAGGTTAAAATACCACCTTGCTCAGATACTTGGACACAATGTGAAGGTGTCTCATAAGGTGCTTGATGAGCTTAGTAGAGAAATAGATGCCCTAATTACCAGTTTTGATCCCAACATGTATAAAGTAAGAGGACAAGGGAAGCAATCGCAGTAGTGATGAATGTCAATACTAATTCATCTACAGATTGTTTTATTGTTCCATGCATTTTTCATCTAGTTTTAATAAAACACCTAAGAGTTCTAGCCATCTTCCTCCTTCACCCAATTTCTTAATTCCCCACAATGTTCCAAGAGCACAACCTTCAAGGTGCTGCTTGGAATAAAGAGAAACACCATGAGACTAGAATGGAAATGGTAAACTTTGGTACTACAATAATATACCCTTCATTGTGGCAAATGGCCCATATTGGGAAGGATTGGTATATGCATTGACAATTTTCCAATAAAGTGTTTTAAGACTCCAACAATTAAGGATTTGAGTGAACCGTTGCTAAAATAACTTATCAGAAATACACAACTTGTGATTGACAATCAAAAGAAAGTATGGCAATGAAAGGGATACAGCATCTTATTAGATAGATCAACGAATGGAAAGAATAGTACTATCATTAACTTTCTAGTGGCACTGAGTGGCACATTGGTGTTCTTGAAGTCTGCAAATGCCTCAGATGAAGTCAAAAATGCTAAGACTTTTTGTAGTCTACTGGATGTCATCTAGGAGGTTGGGATTGAAAATGTTGCCCAAGTTGTCACAAACAACATAGTAACATATGTAGCCACAACAAGACTTATTACGGAGAGGCATCCCACTATTTCTTGGAATTCTTGTGCTACACATTTATTGGATTTGATGCTAGACGACATGGGGAAGATTGGATGGGTCAAAATTGTGGTTGAAGATGCTAAACAAATTACCAAATTTACCTACAACCATACTTAGGTCCTTTGATGAGAAATCACATGAATGGCAAGGAGCTTGTGCGACCAAGTGTGACATGATTTGCCACCCACTTTCTCACTTTGTAGAGCACTGTAGCTGTAATTCATTCTCTCAAGCAAATGTTTGTGAGCAATGCCTAGATGGACTCTCCATATTCCAAGAAAATGAAGAGGAGAAGGCCACAAGAAATATTTTTATGATTTGTTCATAAGAAATGAAGAGTTCCTCAAGTTAAATAACAATTATTAATATATATATATATATGGAATTATCTACTTGCTGTTTTCTTTTTGTTTTTAGTTAATTTTCTAATAATCTAAAATTAATTTGCAATATTTTCGGTGACAAAAACCTTTTGGCACATCATTGATGCCATATACAAGAAGTGCATAAATGATACAGATATACAATCTGCCTCTTACTCCATTTAATAAGACCTTGGCTATGGATGCAATCTATCCCTTGCTTCCATTAGTTGTATATCTCCATTGTTTTCCTATGCTTCTATGTCATTTTCCTTTTTGTGTCTCATATGTTGGAAATACAACACATGTTTGTTGTCATTAATTCTAGAAGAAAAAGAAGATACAACATACAATTGTTTTTTCATCCATCAATCCAAGAAGGCACCACATACAATTTGTAATGTCCCAAACTATATATTTTTTATAAACTTGACCAAACCAAGTATTCATGCACAAATTCTAGCACTTTTTGATCACCAAGATCCTGGGAAGAGCAAGGTGAAAGCATACAAAGACTAGAATGTGAGCAATAATCAATGTTTCACACTTTTTGGCAGCAAGTGGCACAGTTACAATGCTTGCAATAACAAATCTGTACTAATTTTTTGTAGGCCTTGGTAGCAAAGCCTTCCAATTTATGTAAAACATCACTATCAAGATTAAATATCAAGATACTTCTTGCAAGCTGAATATAGAACAACTGGAAATAGCAGCCCCACAATAATGGTAAAGGAAAGATTTCAAATACAGCCAATTCCCAAGAATATCTGTTGTTAATTGGACTGCATAATCACTTTCAGAAATAATCCTTGGTGCCCCTAGCAGCTAACTGAATATAATCACACACTAGTGTGACAGCATTATCAGCAATTACCCACATACAGAAAGATTACTGAATAGCTGATTGACAGCAAACCATGGTTCAACAATATCCTTATATAATACTCAAGAGGTATACAACAGTAACTTACTTGAAAATGTTTCCACAAATAATTTGACTAATTACCAATTATTGTAATGTCTCCATTTTTTGAGTAATGGCAGATATTTATATTTAGCTTATTTTATTCCCATAAGCTAAATAATGGAGTTATAAGGGAATAATATTAAATTAATTATTTATAAATTTATCTAAACAAATTAATCATAAAGGTAACTTTATTTTAATTAATTTAATTAAAGTGACTTATGTGAAAAAATAAAAGAATATTATAAAGTCACTTTAGGAAATAATAAAATTTTCTTCTAGAAGCTTTATGGAGGTTATTTTGGATCTTTCTAGAAGATCAAGGGTTTCTTTAAAAGGAGATGAGAACTGGTCATTTGCACATCTTGGTTTTGGTATTTTCTATCAGAGAAATTTGGAGCTCTTGTGTATTGCAAGTTCAGCTCTTCTGAGGATGAAAACCCTTGGCAGAATAAGTGGATTGGATGAAAACCCAACTCTACTTTGAAAGGTGAATCCATCCAAGGTTCATCATTGAGCATATGTGCAAGTTATTCATCATTTTGGGGCTTCAAGCAGCTAGGGTTTGAAGTTTATTTGCAGGTTGAAGACTTATGTTGCAGATCTGGACATTGAATGATCATATCTTCATGGTATATTGGACGGCTAGGGTTTAATAATGCTGGAGCAAATTTATGGAGCTGGCCGCTAGGGTTTATGACTCTATTTTGGTGATATTTCGTAGATTTTGAATCCCTAATATTTTATAAATAATTTCTGCATAAGGGTGACTTGTTTGGAGGATTTTTGGAGGCATTTGCTGTGGGTTTCAAACTTGTTGAAGCTGGGAAATATTTTATATATTTATTTCTGCATATGGGTGCTAGGGTTTGGTGAAGTTTGAGGCCGTTTGGAGCTACAAGTTGGCATTTAGTTGCAGGTTTCATCTCATACTTGGGCAGCTAGGTCTGAAAATTATTTTTAAGGACTTTACAATCAAAAATCTGAAACGGGTTTGCAGATTTTGAAGGAAAAAGTGACAAATAAGGCGTCTAGGGTTTCATGATCTTCATTTGGCATTAATTCTGGTTAGGGTTTGAATGAATATTTACTGATCAGAATTTTATTTGAAGGTGTTAGGGTTTTAGCAACCCTTATTTGGTGGAAAAAGTTGGAGATTTAATATTTCCTGATTGTTATATGATTTTGGTGACATGGGTATTGCATATTTTGAAGGATTTCATCATTTTGCACCTAGGGTTTGAAAGGGAAAGTGCAGATCCGAATTTCAGTGTGTTATTGCAGCTTCTTTCAAAGATTCATTGCATATTTTTCCTTCTTAGGAGCAGCCGTACCTTCCACCTTTGGAAAGTCACCTTCATCATTGCTCAAATGGTGCCATATTCCATATTTTGGTGTTGAGACTCATCTTTCCATCCACGTATGATTGTAATGTGCATGAGGATATGTATTTCATTGTAATATTCAGTTCTGATTTTTATATCAGATTTGTCTCAGTTCTGAATCTTATTGTATATCCTCATTTATTTGGAGAAATAAGAATCCTATTTGATAGTAGATTGCTTAGCTTTTATTGTACTATCATTATATGCAATTGTTTTACAAATATCAAACTGAAAACATCAAACATCTCATCAAAACTTCAAGAAAACACTCAAAAATTCAGAACTCTTCAGTTGCATGCCAAGTGTTTGACAAAATGTCAAACAACCTAAACTGAAAAATTTAGGTCAGATTGGCAAGGGGTTCTTAGAATTATACAGTCGCCCAAATTAATATTATATTGCAGCTTCCAAAAGGCATGCAACCACTCAACTACTGATTGAAAAATGTATGGCACCCTATGGTATGGCTGGTAAAATCTGAACAGCATCTTAAGACTTTAAATCAGCTTAATAACCTGGTACAGCAAGGTTATTAAATACCTTCGAGTGTTGTGATTTATAGAAAAGGGTGCAATAACATAATAATCTTCAAACATGTATAGCAGCCAGGTAAAATAGTATGGCTTCAATAGATGTAACAGCAATATCATGAAATAGGAACAACATAAAATGATATTGGACCACCAACACATAATTAATATTGCATCATAAAATATGGGCAATGCCCCCGTAAAAATCTGAAACCCAAACTCCACACATACACAATAAAATCTAATTCACTCCGAAAACAGACTGAAAAACCTGCAAACCCCAAACTCTAAAAATCTGGAAAAAATATGCAAATTGCACCAATGTGATTACTGAGTGGAATCACCTCTTCAGACAAAGGATTTCCATCCTTTACATGTCTGAAAACCAAAGGGTTTTCATCCTCCAATCACTTACACACCAAGGGTTTTCGTCCTCAAGAACAAATAGATGCACACAAGGTCCAAGCTATTCAAGAAATCAATTTGATAAAATATTCAAAATGATCTTTTCCCCAGCCAAGCTCCTCCTTTTATAATCCCTTATTTAATATTTTTTTCCCCAGCCAAGCTCCTCCTTTTATAATCCCTTATTTAACAATTTTTTCCCAGCCAAGCACCTCCTTTTATAATCTCTTATTTACTAATTTAAGCCTCCTTCTAGAAGTGTTTAGAATTTCCTTTTCTTTTTTATTTAATATTTCAATTGGGCCCTTAGTTCTAGTGACACCTTTTTGTCATCACTTAAGTTAGATTATTAATTATTTCCTTAGCTTAAAAAGCAAACATAGTACAATTTTTCTCACATGCCTTTCACAAAATAATACAGGCCTCTATTCAACTTTCAGTTTCTTATGATGGTAAAATCCTCCCAAGCCCAAGAAGAATCTCAACCATCACCAAAAATTGTACAAACGCTTGTTCAATTCAGATTCTAGGTTTTGGCAAGTATACTGTTAGTGGACACTTCCACAAATGTGATACAATCCAACACTCTTCCACAATTGCAATATATATGTGTTTTCCCTACTCTTTTACTGTCCAACACCTACACATGCATTTAATTTTCCTAGATCCAATTTACTATTCACAAAAATACATGTCTAGGTATGTTTATTACAATCCTTATGTTCATTCAAATCACGCATTCCTTTTTGAAGGACCTTTTGGCCCCACAAAAGTTTGCATTTGAGAGATCGGAAAATTTCCAACATTTGTGAGATCTCTATGTGTATCAACTCCAATAGCCATAACTCTTGTGATGCTCAAAGCATGCTACAATGGATTCTATGGGTTAGAAATAATTAGAGAAATTCCCCCCTACATGCTACACACAAGTAGCACAATTTTGTTACATGCTACAGTGAATTGCATCGCCATGGAAGACAACATGCTACAACTTGGCCATGATATCATACATGCTCCCAAATATTTGTCTTGCTTCACGGAAATATTTGGAATGTCAATAAAATGCCCATACAAGTGACATCAACTCACCCTTCTTTTCTTTTTGCAAATCCAACAATCTTTGTGCAGCTCCACAAATGCTAAGGGTTTGCAATCTTGGTTTTGATACCAACTTGATTCATAATTTCTCAACCCTAAGCTTGTAGAAATCATGAAACAACAAATTGCATTGGGCTAGTTAATTAGAAATTAAATGGCAGTAACAAGAGGAAGAGAAGAAATGAGAACATCATATTTATCTTAGTAACCCTCTCATGAAAGAAAAACCAAACTGTGGTAGTAGCAATTGCCTACTACCTAGATTATGTAGTAAATTGACGTAAACAATGAGTGTGCAAATGATATGGATACATTCTATCCCTTGTTCCATTCAATAAGACCTTAGCTATGGATGCATTCCCTTGCTCCATTAGCTTCATTTATTTTGTGATAACTAAGGTATGCTCTATTACATCCCACCCTAGATGCTTAAAAAACACCTTTTACTTTTTTGCAATTATGACAAATGAATGATCCAAATTTTGATTTAATAATGCATGATATGATGAGATCTTTTGTGATTGAGTTCTATTTGAGTAATGAGAATTATGCCATTAAGATATGAGCTATGATTTATTTCAGAAGGAATAAATTGTGTTTTGATGCCCCTAGAAAAAGAAAAGTTTATTTTCAGTAAATGCATATAGATAGAGAATATGCAATGGACATTTTATGATATTTAGATGTTAGACTAATTTCTGTTTGTTTGGAGTTTGATGTAGGGTAGCATGTACCACAATCTTCGAAGGAGCCTGGAAAGTATCATTTGAATAGAGAGGCAATGTTGGGATGCTCTGGGAATTGCCATATAAGCTAAGGTTAGCTCAAAAGGTCTAGGAACCCTAGAAGTGTGTAATAGAAGTCCTGTGTTGAGGTAAGTCTTTTGTGTAACGTTTTGGATGTGGTGTTGTCGTAAGTGGTTTTAGGGTTTCAAAAACCAATTTCCCTACTTTCTTAGTGTTAAACAAATTAAACCAAGCAAGCATATATGCACATGTAGGAGGAACCTACATACACCACTGCAGATATACGCATATGGACACAGGCGCATCATAGCAAGCGAATTTAAGAGCCTAAGATCGTGCATATGCATGCATATGTGCATACGCGTATTGATGCATTCAGGGTTGAACGTGTGCATGGATGACTATTCAGTTTAATTTATTCCCTTCCTGATGCGAACCTTATTTTTGGCATATGAACCCGTCGATAAGATATTACTACCTTTTGAGCCTTAAAATTGTGCCAGTTGGCCTTACAAAATATATATTACCATTATTTATTCTACTACAAACAAGTATAATAATGATGCATGATATCGCCTGGAGACATTTTAATATGAATACCTTCTCAAGATTGATAGACCAACGCTTTAAATACATAAGTATTTAATTGATTATATTTTATTCAAAAATGAATATTTTATTTAAAATTTAAAAAAGAGGAAGTTATATTGGTTTGCCACCAATTTTGTTGTGGTATAGATTTAAATATTAAAATATGTAATTATAACCCTCACTTTTGAAAGGAGGTATGAAGCCATCTTGAGTAGATGGAATGAGTGTATCCTTATTGGATTTAATTAAATCAAATCTAATATTGACACATTCATGGTTGTTGGCTAAAATCTTGCTAAGGCGGTTCCTTAATCTTAGTCAAAGGAAGTCAAAGGAGGCGTGAAAGTCAAGAAAATCTAGCACTGCTTTATCCGTCTCCTTTAAACTCATCTTTTGATTTTATTTTGGGAATTATGAAGGTTCGATTTACATCTTATGGAGGGAGTTAGAGAAAATTTAGGGGAGGTTACCATAACTACCTTGAAACCTCTCGACTTGCTTAATATTGTTTTGTTTTTTCAAACAAGTGCATAATCTGGGGAAAAAAGAGAAGATTCGATGGTTTTGAACTGAGAGGAGGAGATTAGTCGAAGCTGAGAAAAGGAGAACTAACATAAGCACGAAATTCTTGTAAAAGGAATAAGAAGTCTGGCATCTACAACAAGGGCTAAGTTTGAGATGGGAAATACTTGAAGTTGTGCTCTCACAACACTCACCTTTAGAAATTTCAGCTCCAGAATTCTATATTAGGCACGTACTGCTTTTGAGTAAATTATGTATGAGAAATAAGTGCTTTCTTGGTAGAAGAAACGTTCATGAGAATAAATTACAACATATGTTTTTCATTCTCTTAAATCGATATAAATTCTTTTGGAACCAAGAAAAGTTCATGGAAATATTGATGCATGTGTTTCCTTCACTTAAACAGATATAACTATTCTTGTTGAATCTGTTATGTACAGTATGCTTGAATTTGTAAGATGTTTATTAGGTCTTATTAGACGAAATCTGTAGCTACAGATTCTTGGCGCCAAACCATCATATTGGTTACTTGAAAAGAGCTTATGTGGGCTAAATCTGTAGCTTGTATTTGATTTTTCAATGTTTTGTTTAGCATGAAATGTCAAGAAAACAAGAAGGTTAACAATAAGCTTAGCCAAGAACATTGATAATGTAAAATAATGACAAGAATTCAAAGTACTATAATGAGCATGCAAATGTTTAAACAATGTATGAAATATTTTTTTAATTACAGGAAAAAGAATTGTTTGTTGTCGATGCAGAAGTAAATTTTTGGTTATGTTGTATACTACTAGGTATCTTGTCATGCATGCCATTTAGATGGTCAGAATGTGTTAAATGTAATGTGAACACAGAAATTGTCTAGAGGGTTGAAAAGGTTTATATTTTTCCTTCTTGGTTTAAAAACCATGTTATGTACTCTAATAGGAGTGTAAGTTTTAAGTTGAAACTGTCAGCCATGAAAGCTTGAAGGGTTTCTTGAAACCCTAGTTTAATGTATAAAGGTCACACGTGGCAAGTGGCCAAGAAGTGTGTTTTTTCTTGTAAAACCTAATTTAGGTCAAGAGAGTTTTCCCTAGGATAGGTGTCCATTGTAAGAGTGAAGGGAAAAGAGAAAGTCTCTCGGAAGCCCTAGATTAGAAGAGTTTTCCAAGTCAAGTAGGGTAGTTGAGTTTATACAGAAGTACAAAACTATGGCCATAGTCTAGGTGCAGGTGCCACTGACTGCATTTTAGTACTCACAGTAACCTAGATACCTAACTAACCAGAGTTTCCATCTTAGTAGGAAGGTATCCTTAGTAGCATGGCAGAGTCAGTTAGGTAGGATTTACCACCAGAGCTCAAATGGCACTTCTTGAGGGTTTCCAACATTACTTTTCGTAAGAAGGGAAGGGCCTCTTCCAATTAGGAAGGTGTGTGGGGGACCACACGAGTCCATGGTTGGTGGAAAAGCACTCATATGATGCTTTCCCTCACATGCAGATCGTGAGCCGAATACAAATGGTGAGTCGAGTCTTGGAAGACGCAAAATCCAAATGAGGACTTCTAATCTCTTACCTTTGTAACTCTTGTTATAGTACTTGAATTTATGAACTCGGTATTCTTCATGTTCTTTAAGTAGAATACTATCTATCTTGTTATTATTATAGCAATGGTTGCATCTTACTATGTTGTTTTTCAAAAAAAAATGCTCTAGTTGAATGAGACATCTTATTTGTTTTAAGTTCAAAGTAATGTGCTTGTTACATGCTCAAACTGATTAAACTTTTAATGTGGCTCATAAAATGCACATAAGGTTCCATTTCCATTTAATTCATTTTCTGGTACCCTCTCTTAATGCTTTCTCACTATGGTTTAGTGTACCCTCTTCAAGGGCTTCCTCATTATGAATCAGCATACCCTTCTTAGGGTTTTTTCATTTGCTCTAATACCAAATATATGAAACGAAGAGCTATTGAGATTTCAAATATTCGATATATTCACAAGAAGCGAATGCTTCAATAAATAGATTACAAAGAAATGTTTCCTCAATCAATGAATCGAGAATGGAAACATTAGAAATAACCAAATAGCAAGAAACGGAAAAAGGCTAAAACACAGGTGTTACAAGAGTTACGTGATTGAGCATTAATAAATTAATTACTAAATATAATTTTAATACCCTCCCTTAATGCTCAATCTATCAACTACACCAAAATGCCCCCTAAATTTGACAAACTTATCCGAGCTCAGAGACTTGGTGAGAATATCAATAGTTTGATCCTCTGTCGAAACATACTACAATATCACTGATCCATCTTCGACAAGCGGCAAATGAAATGACAATGAAGTTCAACATGCTTTGTCCTTTCATGGAAGACTGGATTTTTGGCTAAGTTTGAGCACCCCTTGATTGTCACAGTACAAGGGAGAAGGACCTACTTGAGACATTTGCATGTCCAAAAGCACCCTTCAAAGCCAAACCGCCTCACAAGTTGCTTTAACAGTTCCCCAATATTCAGCTTCAGTCGAGGAAAGAGCCACTGCCTGCTACTTCTTGTTGGTCCATGTAACTGCACCTGTACCCAAATTGAATACATACCCTAAAGTAGACTTTCTGTCATCAACAAAACCTGCCCAATCTGAGTTTGTATAGCCAATCAACTTAAAATCTTTGCACCTTCCATACAAAATGCCAAAGTCGGAAGTGCCTTTCACATATTGTAGCACACGCTTCACTGCAACCCAATGTTCTGCTTTAGGGGTTGTCATGAAGCAAGAGATGTAGCTCACTACAAACTGAGATCAGGTCTAGTAGCAGTGAGATAGATGAGGCTGCCGACTAGTTGCTTGAATGCGGATTCATTTTCCACAGGCGAATCTGATTTTGTTGAGTGTTTGAGCCCTTTCTCCATAGGTGTTGATGCAGGTTTGCAATCACTCATCCTGAACTTATCAAGCAAACTGCGAGCATACTTAGATTGAGAAATGAAGATGCTGTCAGTTGTCTGCCAAACCTCCACACCGAGACAATAATGAAGAAGTCCCAAATCTGTCATGTCAAATGATTGACTGAGATTGTGCTTTATCTCCTTAATCAAATGTTCTTAGTTGCCAGTAATGATAAGGTCATCAACATAGACAACCAATACAAGAATATCATCACCAGAAAGTTTGACATACAAATTTGAATCAGAAGGGCTCCTCTGGAAACCATGATCAGTAAGGTACTTATCAATTTTCATGTACCATGCCTATGGTGCCTATTTAAGGCCATAGAGTGCTTTCACAAGTCTGCAAACTTGATGTTCTTTACTAGGAACCTTGAAACTGAGAGGCTGAGTCATATAGTCTTCTTCTTGTAGATCACCATTGAAAAAGGCACTCTTAACATCCATTTGATGGGCTTTCCAATAGCCCGGGCTGCGTTAGCGAGGAACCGAAGCGAATAGCACTCATTTTGGCCGTGGGAGCAAAAGTCTCTCATGAATTCAATGCCCGCTTTGTGCGTGAACCCTTTGGCTACCTAACTTAGATCCTTATACTTGTCAAGGGTTCCCATCGGGCTATCGGCCTTAACTTTGTACACCCATTTGTAGCCAATGGGCTTCTTCCCAGGTGAAAGATCAGAAAGCACCCAAGTGTTATTCTTCAGAAAGCTATGATGTTCAGCTTCCATAGCCTATTCCCACTCAGGTATGCCTTTAGCCTCAGAATATGTTTGAGGCTCAGAGACGTTGTGCAGATTGGCCATGAGAGCAAAATTAACAATATTCTGCTGCTTGCTCTTCTTTCGAACAGTTCTACCCTCAATCAATTCATCATCATGAAGATCACTAATGGTTTTAGCATACCATTTAGGCCAGAGAGTAGAAGGACCAATATCTGAATCAGGAGGAACAACATCAACTAGATCAACTGGAACAGAGTCAACCGGGTCAGGATCCAGATTGTCCTGAGGAGGGGCGGGTGGTGGAATATTCTACTGAGGTGGCTGCGCAACTGCAGAATCCCTCCCATCATGTGAACTCTGAGGAAGGAAAACACCCAATTCAGAAGCTGTCGGAGGTTGATCCTCAAGATGCACAGAAGTAGAAGACTGGAAGAAAGGCCTAGTAGCTTCATCAACCACAACATCATGATTGAAGATGAGACAATCTATATCTACATCAATCAGCCTGTATGCTTTATGATTTTCACTGTAACCAGTGAACATGAGTTTCTAGCTTTTGGAATCCAACTTAGTGCGCTTGGAATCTGAAATCCAAACATGAGTTGTAGAGCCAAAAACTTTCAAGTGGCTGATTTTAGGCTTGCGTCCAGACCAGGCTTCTTTAGGAGTCATCTTCTTAACCACATGAGTTGGAGATCGGTTCAAAAGATAAACAATAGTATAAACTGCTTCAGCCTAGTATTTCTTAGGAACATGTCTATGCTCCAACATAGAATGAGCCATTTCAGTGATGATGCGATTTCTACGTTCAACAACACCATTCTGTTGTGGGGTGTATGGTGTGGTGAGTTGGCGCTTAATGCCATGTGCAGCACAAAATGTGGAGAAATCAGAAGAACAAAATTCCCCCCCATTAGCAGACCTAAGAGTAACTATTGGAGAACCAAACTCTTTTTCAACTAAGGTCTTATACTGCTGAAATATAACAAACACATCTGATTTGTTTTTCAAAAAATACACCCACATTTTTTTGCTGAAATCATCAACAAATAATAGAAAATACCTGCAACCAGTAACTAAAGAAGTATTCATTGGACCACATAAATCAGCGTGAACCAACTGCAATACCTTGGAAGCTCGCCATGAGTCACCATCTGAAAATGGAGTCCGGTGCTACTTTCCAACCTGACAAGCCTCGCATACTCCATGATTTTGAGTCTGAATTATAGGGAGGCCACAAACCAAATCATCACGGTTTAACTAAGAGAGATACTACATGTTCAGGTGCCCATAATGTTGATGCCAGAGACTACTGATGGATGTACTTCTAGCTAGCATAGTGTGCTCTTGAGAATCACCAGAGTCAATGAGTCTATAAAGACCATTATCCTCAATGCCCTAAACGACTATGGTGCATGTCTCTCTGTCAACAATGTTGCAAGTGTGCATGCTGAAAACAATATCTAACTGAGGAGAGTGTTTCATAATCTAACTAACAGAAAGAAGGTTCAACTCCATGCCAAGTACAAAGCATACATTGAGAAATATTAAATTTCTCC
>VDFB02274870.1:0-67337 GCA_007258455.2 Sequoia sempervirens
AGAGACAATGACGAAACAAATTAAAATCAAGCCAAAAGTTTGAAACGAAGCAAAAATTAGGGGGGGTCCCCATTTGCAATGGGGCGATGTGTGAAAAAGTTCACAACAGTAACCTTCTACCCCAGTGCCTTCTTGAGGCATGAAACTTGAAAGACATTGGGAATTTCTTTGGCAAATCCAACTCATAGGCTACTTCCCCCACTCACTTGGTAATCTTGTATGGACCAGAGAACCGTGGCTTCAATTTTTCAACGCCACTTCTCTTCAGCGAAGACTTCCTGTAGGGCTGCAATTGTAGGAAAACTAAATCTCTCACCTCAAAACTGCACTCAACCTTGTGCCTATTTGCATAGGTCTTTTGTTGATTCTGCGCCACTTATAAGTTCTCCTTAAGAGCATTGAGAATCTCTTGGCTCTCCTGTATCCAATCCTTGGCTTTAGGAGCCCTGCTATCCCCAAAAGCTAAATCCAGAAATGACGGTGCATCATATCCATATAATGCACAGAAGGGTGTCATACCAATCAACATGTGGTAAGTGGTATTATAACAATGCTCCCCCAAATGTAACCACTTAATCCATGCTCTCTATTGTCCCGAAACATAATTAAGCAGATACCCCTCAATCCACTTATTACTATCTCATTCTGGCCATTTGTCTGAAGGTGGTAACTCATACTTGGAGTTACCTTAGTACCTGCCAATCTGAACGACTCCTTCCAAAACGCACTTAGGAACCTGCTGTCCCTGTCACTGACTATGTACTTTGGCAACCCGTGAAGTTTGAAAAGCTCTCTGAAAAACAAACAAACTATCCATCACATGCGCCCCTGAACCAACTCAATCTCATCATGTGTCATAGGAGTATAAGCCTCAAGAGGAAGCGAGTCAAAAGACTGACCATACTTGCTTCCATTCTCTACACAAAGTAGGATATCAAACAAACTATCCATCACATGCGCCCCTAAACTGTGCATCTGCAATAAGTCATGTACATGAGGGTCAAAAGTAAATCTATATGCACTCCTCACTATGCACCCCTTTGAAATCTCTTCCATGATTTCTGTTTGAAATCCCGATGCATTGGAAGGATCCCAAACACTGCAATCAATGCTCATCTCAGAACTGGAGTCAAAAGAGTGATCAACATCTACATCATAGAGTGGATTATCATATGACCATATAGCACCGACCATGAACAATGGATTGAAGATCATCTCATGCTCCTGAATCACCTTCTCCTCTCTCTTTCTGTCCAACCCTCTACAGAAAGAGATAGAATGCAAGCTCCCATTAGTAATTCCCCTCAACACATGTTTCCTGCCATCAACCTCAAATTTCATCTCCATCTTAGGTACGTTGAGGGTAAATTCTCCCAAGTTCTGCAGCCATTTCATGCCCAAAACTATATTCATCTCACCCATGTTGACCACATTAGAAATCAGAATGTAACTCATAACTATTTAACATCAAAGTGAGATTAGTAATCCGCCTAGTGCATGCGAGGGTATATCCATTAGCAACTTGGACTCTAAATCCATCAAAATCCTCGGCTTGAAGTCTGCACCTAGCTCCAAAACCCTCATCAATAAAGTTATGTGTTGCACCAGTGTCAAGCATAGCAAGGCAACGCTGTCCATCAACTGTCCCTTTGAATCTGAATGTAGTCTCATCTTGTACATTGACAAGAAATGCCATGGGAGCAGATGCTTTCTCATCCTGATCAATTCCTGAAGCAACCTGCTGATCCGCATCATCAGAATCAGAGTCCTCATAATATGCCCACATAAAATGATATGCCTTGCCCTTAGGTCTCAAGGGGTGATCGTGATCCTTGTGATAAGGTTCCTTACACCAATAGCACAATTTCTTCTTCCTCAACTCTTCTCGTGTCTCCTCATCAATCATGGGTGCTAATTTCTTCTTCTTATCAGTAAGTGTCTGAGGGTTCATATGGTTGGTCGAAGGCACATCCTTATGTGAACTCTTGCTTTTCAGGGTTGCGAACTCCATACTCCTAGCCTTCTGCATCACCTCTTGAAGTGAAGGGGGATCAAAGGCCTTAATCCAACCTTTCATAGGCTCATGTAGACCTTCAATGAACAACATGACAAGTCTTCTTTCTGAAATTCCTATCACCATGACGGATAGTCTCTGAAATTCATTGATATATGACTCCAAATTGCCACCTTGCCTAAGCTGAGCAAGCTCCTGGAAGCAAAGTTCTGGATCTTTCTTATCAAAATGCTCAATGAGCCTGTTGGTGAACTCTTGATAAGTGTTAACCAAATGGTGTTGCAAGGTGTACATCCCATGATACCACCAATCATGTGCCACACCATCAAGATGCAAAGTAGCAAATTTGATAGCCTCATCCTCCTGCATGGGCCTTAACGATAAATAATTATCTAGCTTCTAAACCCATGACCTAGCCGTGCATTTGCTAGTGCCATCAAAGTGAGGTAAGGTGTTCTTACTCATTGCATGCTGGAGGTCTCTATTAGGTGGTGGCTACGACTGGGGTGCTCTGTGCTCAAACCTACCTCCTCTAGGTTTCCTAACATTTAAGAACTCATGAATAGTCAAGGCCTGTCTAATCTCTGGATAAAGTGTCATATACTCGGCGTAGTGTCTAGTCACATCTACTGCTGACATACCATGAGGTACCTATATCTCCTGCTGCTCTGCCTGCTGGACTGGAGGGGTCTCCCTAGGAATAAAAGTAGGCTGACTTGGCCTATGCTCAGATATACTAGAAGAGGAGTTTTGTCGAATTGTCGGCTGCTCTATCCTTGCAGTGCCACTAGTCTGGCCTATCTGAATTATATGCTGCTGTGGAATAGCTTGCCCCATAGTGCCCAAAAGTTCGAACATCATATCCATCATATTGTTAGTCCTCCTCCTAAACTCAGACTTAGGACTCTCTGCTCTAGCACGTTCCTTCCCTATATCTCTTGGAGTTTCATTCTGTGGCTCCCTGTCTGCCATAAGACCTTCAATACTATCCTCACTACTGCTGGAGCTAGACTTGTGAATGCCCAAAATGTTTGAAACTGTATCACCCTTTGGGAACTGTTGTGTATCAGTAATCTGATTTCTTTATTGCGCTGCCCTATGGTGTGTATAATACTTGTGTGGTCCAATCTTTTGTGGTTGCATGAAAGCTTTTAACCCCCAGGATGGCAAGATCAAGCTCTGATACCACTGTAATATCCCTTGCTGATATAGATGTGAAAAATGAAGTTTGCACCCAAGGAATATTGTCAAACAATTCAAATGCAAAGTCTGATCTTGCTGGTACAGAATTTCAGTCTGATTTTACTTGATTGCAATGGTCTCAAATGTGTTCAAATGCTTGTATTCATCACTATAAAGGCTAAACAATGATCCAATATGAAGATGCAATGCAAATACATAAATTTGATATCAAAAACATGCACCTACAGCCAACTGTCATTTTCACAAACACTTGGCATGCATACTAAGGTACTATTCAAAATGATCATTACATCGAATATGAAACTCCTAACTTGACTCCTTTATTGAAATGTAATCCCAAAATATATGACAATGTAATCATGCCAAGACTCTTGGCTTACAATATGAATGTTATACAATGCCCGAATCCAATTACAATTATCATCTACAGCAGTATGCTAAAATCTGAATTTTGATGATCACCTACAGCAGCAATGATAACTATTCTATGTGCAATGATTTGATGCAAACAACTTCTACTTATAATGCTGGTTAAGACAGCATTGAATACAAATCATGAATCTAACACAATGCAACTTCAAATATGAGGAACCTGGAAATGATGAAGGCTGCCTGGACACAATACTTCGATTCTCCTTAAGCTTGATGAATTGGCCTCTAATAGAGCAGCGCCTTGCCTTCTAATCCCTCAATGATGCCTCTTGAATTTATTTAGATTTTGTCAAGCCCTCCTTCAAGAAATCGACCCTCCTTGCTTAGCCGCCCCTGCCTCTTGGAAATCAGACTTCTAAATAAATTGTAGATGCTACAAATCTCCCTCAAATGTATGAAACATCATCTCCATTCACCATAGAATGTAGCGCTGCAACCTTCTTGGAGAATCGATGCCAAATGGAGAAGATATATGCAAAATCGTGGCTCCAACTAGCTGGTATGAATGACTCTAAATTTATATCAGACTCTTATTTATCCTCCAATCTGCAAATGCGAACCTCCTATGAACTCTATAACTGAATGCAAGTTATCTCCAAAAAACCCAATCGAACTAATCACCAAAATTGGCTCTTGGCCACACTTTGAGCACAAATGAGAGGACTGATTTATCCACTCCAGATCTGCAACCCTTTGGAGGATATTTCACCACCTCTGTTATGCTATCAATGGGAGTTTTCGTTCCCAAAGACAATGTAAACAACTACAAAAACCCTTGGCTCCACAATGGACCTGTCAATATCAAATAACAATCTCTGGATGATGAGAAGTGAGCCCCAAACATCTAATTATACTTTTCCCTCAAGAGGTCGGCCCATCTAGAATATTCTCATAAGTCGGCTTCTAGAAGATTATAATATCATATTATAATTTGCACATATAAAATATAATTCATTAATATGATATCAAACACAATATGTTTTCCGATATGTTTTCCAACATATGATGTTTTCCAACATATGATGTTTTCCAACAATATGTTCTCTAACACGATATGTTATTTAACATCCAAGATGTCATAAGAAACATCAAATGAACTCCTGAATCCATGAAGTGAGCCAATCACAACCTGGGTAACTGCCATGAAGACCCTCAAATCATGCCCTATTAGCCTACAAGGGCCACTGATAGGCTAATCCAACCACAAACAACATCAGGCTAAAAAATGGGACATTACAAATGGGGTGCCAACAAAACCTTAAACAAAATGGTGTTGTTGAAAGCAGAAACAAGACTACCATGGAGATGGCTTGGTGCATTGTGTACAACAAAGGAATTGTGTATAGATACTAGGTGAATAAGTGAACACAACAATATATCTCCTATATAGAAGTTTGTTTGAATCTTTGTACGTTATCACATTGAAGGAATCTTGATCTAGGATCAAACCTAAGATAACACATTTTTTGTGTTTTTGGTTCAACTACTTTTTGGTTCTTGATAGCTAAAGAGTAAACTAGATTCTAGAAACTTCATATATTTATTTTCTAGGTATAGTGAACAATCTAAGGTGTATAGACTCATTGATATTTTCACTAACAAAGTCATAGTTAGCTAGGATGATGTAAAAGAAATAAAATCTTTCTTTGACTATAATCCTAACCACTAAGTTATTAGTGATCAATTTGGAACCAATGTTGTGGTTCCTTTGAAAAATGAAGGCTCTAGTTCTAATTGTACTCCATCAAAGTTACCATTATATTAGCATTTGGCTGATATTTATCCAACACCACTGGCATATCAGGGACAAAGACCTAAGTTGACTTCAACTCAAGATATGGTTTATTCACCACAAGAGTATTAGGTCAAACTGTAACGGAGAGCAAAGTGGTATTATTCCATCATTTATAATGTGTGAGAAAAAAACCTTCTTGCTTGAACCCAACAAGTAAGGAAATAGATTGTTGGTTCAAATGAGCATGTTCATTATGTTCTATCTTTTGACCTTTTCAAGGTGTGAGAACGAACAGTATGCAAAAATGAGTCTTTCACTCTTGTAATTGTTTCTAAATTCCAAAGAATCTTGAAAGATGTGGACTTGCTACTTCCAAGTAGTTCTTTCTCATCTTGAGGCTTCGAAGATAAAATCTATCCCTCTACGGTATGATTAGTCCTCTTTAACTTTTCTATGTTTAATAGGTACTCTAACTCTAAAAATTATAACGAAACTGATTATTGTTTGAATGCAAAAAGCATGAATGCTTTGATTACAAATCTTTTGGCATGTGGTTGATTTTCCTCTTGTTAAAAAGGCCATTGGATGCAAATGAGTATAAAAGATCAAATGTAAGGTTGACAATACTTTGAACAAGTAATCCATATAGTTTTGGGGAAGGATGAAACATCAAGAGGATGAATCACCTTTGAAGTCATGGGTGTAAAACACACTAGAATAACCAACAATATGAAACCATTAGTTCTAATAGGGGTTGGTTTTGAAATCACTAGTTCCCAAAAAGGGGCGGTTCTAAACCCATTAAGGTAGTTACAAAATTGTTGCCTTGCTAGAAGGGATAGTTTGGTCTTGATGGTAGAAACAAGAATGTGAAGAGCTCTTCCAATTTTGGTTCTCGAGTCTTCCAATGCACAAGGAGAACCCTCCAACATTTATTTACAGCATCCTGGTCTTGTTTTGATTATTTTGACACTCCCTGGTGAAATATCCCCACTCATTACGTTTATGACATTGAATCATAGGTCTTCCTTTGGCATCATATTGAATTCTACTTCTTGGTGCACTATTGTTAAATCGATTGTTGTTTCCCCACCTATTGCAATATCCACTAGGGGATGCAGTAGTGTTGTTATGTGGTTTTGGTGGTGTGTTTGGTGGGGTCAATTGTTCCCCTTGTGTGAAGAGAACTTGTGTGCTTCTTGTTTTGATATTATAGGGGCATTCCTTGATGGAATGTCCCATAACTTGTTAGATGTCACAAAACAACTTTTTAGGGCAGTTTGCCTTAGTATGAGCTTCAAGTTTGCATTCAATACACCATAATTCTTTATTTTCTTTAGTAATTTATTTTCCCACTTTTAGTTCTTTCATCATCCTCATCATGTCTCTTCGTAGGCCTTGGACCATCTTTGATTCACTGTCACTAGTGTTTTTTATGCTATCGTCTTCTTCTGTCTTTCATTTCCCTCGAGATGATGTTTTATCTTCGCTTACTATGTCCATAGCCCAATTATAGGCGTTGGCATAAGAGGACGGAGGCATCACTTTCATTTTCTTTTGTAGTGAAGGAATCAGTTCTTCAATGAACCATCTCTTCTTTAATCCATCGGCAGGTTGATTATCTAGTTTTACCAAACTTTCCTTGAGCCTATGATTAAAGGCTCTCACGTTTTCATGTTTTCCTTGTTTTGTGCTATAGATTTCTGCTACGATCTCATTATCGTCCCAAAGTAGCTTAAATTCTGCCTCAAATGCTCTTTTCAATGCATCCCATGAGGTTGTGGAGTTCTCCTTGAGTTTTGTAAACTAGTCGATTGCTATGCCCCACATGGTTACTAGAAATGCTCTCAACCAATAGTCTTTATCCTATTGACCGCTTTCTATCCATATTATTTCTCATGTATTGCAATGATGTACAGGATCCTCTAATCCATTCACTGTGAACTTCGAAAGTTTTTTCTTCTCCACACTGGGACTTGTTGGGGGAGTTACCATCCTTGTAACGAACACACTTGTACGATAAAATTAAAACTTTCCAATTCATACATAAAAGTAAGAACAATACCATTTTAATTAAACAATTTCTTTTCAAAACATAAATAAGAAACATCTTTTGCATCTTTAAACTATTTCATTTCAAATGAAATTACAAAGCATGAAGAGAAACATACATACATAGCCCGTAGGCTTTTGACACCAATAGAAATAAGAAGGTCCAGGAATCCGTCCTGTCAAGCTTTGGAGCATCCGTCGGGTGTTCGTGGAGGAGAAACATCACTCGAGCGTTTTTCCGCCAACCACGGACTTATAATGCGGTCCCCCGCATGATCATTTTTCAATGAACGGCCCTCCCTTCGAAGAAGAGATTGGTTGGGTAACCTTTAATGACTACCAACTGGACATAGTGCTGTGATTCTACAAAACTAGCTTTCGTGCTAACGGCAAATCACAAACTAGGTTGTCTTTCGGAATCACGGTGAACTGACAGTGTAGTACAACAACTAAATGGTTCCTTACACTACTTTGGCCAAAGTGTTTACGTTCAACGAAGAACATAGGTCATATGTCACAATCACTAGCCAGGTTCAACTTGACTTAAGGCTATCTTAATTCTACATGTAGGTTGGTCTATCGGGGTAGTCCGTACCCTAGACTTCCTACAACATTTTACTACTGAAATGATGAATCTATTAAACAAGATACTACAACTGACGCCCTAATTCAGGATATATTCATCCTAGGGATACAATAACTTGATTAAGTTGTTTGTATTAAGTTGTAGAGTATATCTTGCAAATATTCTTGACTCAACCCTAGTAACTATTATTTAAACACAAGCATATGCTCATTATATAGAGCCATTTAAACACAATGCAGATTGCTTTCCATTAACTAATGTAAAGTGTACAACCTTGACAACAAAAGCCAAACAAAAGCCATGACAAGACCATATTCATGATAATGATTAAGAAGCTATTATTCTTTTTAGTTCAATCTTAAGACAATCAAACTCATTTCTTTCCAGCCATGACTATAATTCAGAGACTTATCAGATTAATATGAAAAGTAAGAGTTTAGCATGCCTGATTTAGCTTTCCACAAGTTTGGAAAATAGCTCCTTCACTGGCCTTTACTCAGATCACTTTCAGCTTGGATTCTTGAAACCAAATACACAACACAGTAAAAGGCAATTCCTGAATACACCTCTTCTATTCAAAGGTTACCAGCAATTTTCAACTTCTGCTCTCTTGTATTAACAAAACAACTTAGCAATTTCTCTACTATGGCGAATTCACTTTTTAGCTATAAAATGCTCAAGAAACTTGACTGTAAATTCGTGTGAGTAAGAATGCCAAACGCAGGTATATTTATAGGTTGATTTTAAAACCGATTTCCACCTTCTATGGCGCCAGAACTGCCAGCAGGTTGAAGAATATTTCAAACTAAAAACGTGTATCAATTTGGTGAGGGTTTTGACCTCCATGTTTGACAGCAAGAAGTTTATTTCATTTCGAATTTGTTTCAGACTGTTAAAAACGTGACAACTCTCAATCTGGCGCGTTTTTACAGTTAGGTTAAATGCCAAGTTTCCATTTCAGACTTTTTCCTTGCTCAAATGGCGTCCACATTTCATTCTTTTTGCAAAGCAAGAAATATCTCAACTATTTTCTGACGCCTGGCCCTAGTCGCGCGATTTCTCTGCGCGTTTTTCATTTTCCTTCAGCATTTTCACGTTTTTCTCTTCTTTATTTCGCTTTGGTAAATCTTCAATATTTTAATAGAGTTTTCAAAGTAAAAATGACGCATTTATTCAAGCTCATATTTGAAGTTTAACATTTCAACGAATACATTTGAGAAATCCGCATTTTTTAAAGAAATTCGTGATTTTAAGAAATCCGCGATTTTTATGCTCTTCCCAGATTTGTATTCGCATTTTATAAAAGTGTTTTTAAAATGTTTAATTTTCATTTCATTTGATTTTGTCAAATCTTTTATTTAAATATATTTTGTATATTCTATTAGAATACTTATATAATATAGTTTATGTATAATTATTTAAATTATCAATTTAAATAATATTATATACATTTTAAACTATATTATATTAATATTTTAATATAATATTAAATATATTGAAATACTTAACATTATATTAATACATATATATTCATTTACATTATACATTATACATGTAAATTTATATATATGTATTCGTATAATTTCAGAGGCAATGTATCATTACAATATAAAATTCATTTATCTCGTTAGCCGTGGGTATGTATATTTGTATATATATCTATATATATACTACATGTATAAGTATCCATAAATACATTTATATCGACACATACGTATGGCATATCCATCTGCTTAATACGTTTGTATCGACATGAATGTACTTATGGGTATTTGTACATATCGTATTCGTATGTACAAATACACATATCCACCTCTAACCAGAACTTATCATTTATAAGGTTACACTAGCAAGCATCCCTTGTTTACACATTCAGAAGAAGACACGACTCCTAATGATACTAGACAAGCCTACGGATGACTTACCTTTAACCAGAACAATGACTTAGCTTACTCAGTTCTATGGTTTGTGTGTGTATGTCCAGTTGGTATCCATTACTGTTTACCCGACCAAGTTCTTCCCCGAGTGATATCTCTCCTCTGCCTGGAGGTACGAACCTGCTTCCTACACACCATGTCACGACAACGGGAATCATATGCTCAAAACAAAGCAGAATACATGAAACATTTCAAAAGTTAGATTATTCATAAATCAATAACCTTATATTCTCCTTTATGCAGTATTTCACCAAGAATAACATCAAATGAAACAACATTCATATTGAAAACGAGGTACAAGCATCATTAATTTACCTTCAGAATTCACATTTACTCTATCTAGTAATGGTAAATTGTAACGTCTCAATTTGGGATGTAACAATCCTTCTTTCTTGATGCACCCTTTGTGCCTCAAACCTGGTTGGAAATTCTTGATCTCTACATTTTGGTGCCTCACTTGCACTCTCGGCCATGTAAGACTCATTTCCTTGTCTTGCTTCAACGTTCCTTGCACTTAGGTTGCCCTCAGGATTGTTTCTATAATCCCTTCGTCCAGGGGTCTTCAGCTTAGTTCCTCCAATTCTTGGTTCATCTGAAATTAATAGTTCTTTAATATGGCGTATGTTGTTTTCATATGTTTCAAGTTCTTCTCTACGCTCTCCTTCTCCCTCTTCTTCATCTGACATTGACAGTACGAACATGTCATATCCCCAAAAATGCAACACTAAAATATAGATATAAACATTAACAATATAATATTATTATAATAACATAATACTATGAATATTAAATATATATATATAATATATACATAAAGCTAATATGAAAATAAATAAATAAATATATATATTAAAATAAGAAAAAATATAATAATTAATATTAAAAAATATAACATAAAATAATATAAATATATATATATTGAAATATGCCCCTTAGTTTTTTCTTGAATTTTTGAACACAAATCCAGTACAATCACCAATGGTTAGCGTTAGCTCCCAAAAGATAACCAACTTGAAAGTAACCTTCACCAAGAATGTTCACGAAGGTCCTATTGAAGGCGAGGTGATAGCATATGGTGATGGGATCGTTAGCAGCACTGAACTGAATTACAAACTAGAAATGAAATAGCAGGCGGTGATCCGACCATGAAGGTTCCACACTACCACTTATTCAGCGGGGGCAAAGATATTACAATGAAGAACAATTCATTTGCTTTTCAGCAGGCATCCACTTAAACAGTGGGGATTCTCCATTTATTCAGTGGGTGAAATATGAGAGTTGTAATTGTTTATTCCTCCACACTGGTGGTAAACCATCCAGGGGCTACAATGTTCGCATTAAATCACAAGTAAAAGCAAAAATATAAATGACTGAAATAGTACTACTATTTTCAGCCTTACAATGCAAATTATCTGCAAATTACAAAGTGTTACAATTGTATAATCAATGCAAATGATGAACGATGTTTTCTCCCACTTCTAAGCTTCTCAACAATGGAATTACACACCAAAAACTGAACTACTATCAATTTGATATAAAAACCAGCTAACTGAAATCTCAAAACCAGCAACTAAACTATTACCAAAATACATATTTCTCTTTCAAAACTCCAATGACACACTCCAAATTGAACTCACAATTCCCAAATGTCAAGGCGACCAGCTACAAGCATAAACAATACCCAAAACAACCACTAATTGGAGAGCTCGAATTCCAAAGCAAGCTACAGGAGGATGGTACGGCCCTAGAGACAACATGGCCTCTCTAGAAAATCAAGGACTTCACAATAAAATCTGATATTTTGCAAAAGGGGTCGCCCTTAGCATAGAAATGATTAACATCAATATCCACAATGAAAATAAATTCACTCTATGAGCTGCAAACAAAAATCATCTTTAGCCATACAAAAACTAGCGAATACAAAATTGAGAATATCACCAAAATTATCAACAATGAAGCTCAATCTGCTAGTCTGGATGAGAAGCAGCCACAATCCCAACTAGGTGTTATCTTTCAAACACGAAATTGGTTCTTCACTAGGAGGTATGCATTCCTCGAAGCCACAAGCCTGAAATCATTTCGGCAGCAATTCGATATGTTAAGCAATGGATGATCAAATGATGGAGCAAGGCCTCTCTTTTATAGAACTTGAGGTGACTTTTTGAATTCCAATTTTCCCTCCAAAAAGGGATGCCCAATCTCACATTTAAAATATTTAAATTTTTAAAACATATTAAAATCTCCTCCTCCTAGGCGTCCAAGTCTCAAGGGGACATTAAAACATTAAAATATTAAAATAACTCCTCAATGTGGCGTCCACCCTTCAAGATCACACTTTAAAACAATGTTAAGTCATAATCTCTAGGCCAAGGGGGCCAACATAAAAATATAACATTAATGACTTAACATAAATTATTTCTCCAAAATTTCACCCCAAAAGCCAAAACCACAAATACTCAACTGCTTTGCTTGAAGAGGAAAGCTCACTGTGCTGCTGCCAATTGGAACACTGCTAAAATTAGAACTTACTAAAAATAGTAAATTCTAAAAAGTGCCAAAAACCTCCAAACAATGGAAACCCTATTTTCACCTAGACGAGCCTACGGACCTCCGGAATAGGCTAATGAGCCAATGAACTGCTCACTGATGAGAAGTGGATATTTTATATATATATATATATATCAAAGAAAATATGCAGCGATTACTTTTTGAAGACAATCAGTTCTATTTAAGGCTGTAGTGAGATATTTCAGATTAGCAGTGATTTATATCATCCCAGTCAACAACAAATAAACAAAAGTCAAACGATTTTTATTGAGGCAAGAATTAATATATTAAAGGGCAGCGATTAGTAAAAAGATAACAATAATATTAGTGAAAAGGTGTGACCCTTTTCATTGGAGGGGTATATAAGACAAGGAAAATCATTTGTAAAAGACACCAAGGAGGAATCAATAAAGTCGGTAAGAGATCTGAATAAAAGAATCAGAAAATAAATAAAATAAATAAGAAATATATTTTTGAGTATTGCAGCAGATATAATCATCGAATGGGAAGAATGGGGGGAATATCCTTTGGAGTATAAGAACATATATGAAATACAAATGTATTCGAAGACAAGAAGGAAATGAGAAGATATAATTTCATAGGTAAGGTATATATATGGAAGGAAGGATTATAAGGAAAATAAGAGCCGATGGGAAAGAAAGTAAGGAGTAGATGGTGTGTGGGGTTTAAAGCGGAAAATATAGAGGAGATGATGCAGAATTAAGAGGATAGATACACAGCAAGGAAATTTTGCTAAAAAGGTAAATAACAGGTTTGGAAAGAGAGAATATAATGATCAATAAATGAATACACATATGAATAAGTAAACATATATATATATATTGTATATATATACATAGTGTGTATATGCAAAGGTAGTTAGACTAATTAATAATAATTTAGATATGTGCATTATATAGGATTATTCAATAATGATGCTTGCAGCAATTATTGAGTCTTATAAGTAATTATGATGTTTTATTATAAGTATGGATAAGAGATTTTTACTTCCTTGATTTACACTAATGATATTCCTCTGAACATTAAGAATAGGCCATCAATTAAGGAGAAGAAACATACAAGAGACAAAGGAGGAACTGTCCCAGTCATCACCACTAATTACTTAACATCAGATTATACATATATGCATTGACTTGTTCGTCAACGCACCTATATAGATATACTAAATTGTTAATTGATTAAGTGTCTTCATGCATGATTTATGTCTATTTCTGTGTATTAATATTTGAGTGTTTGAATCGATTGTAAACCCACTTGGGGCAAGGGGCCTGAGAAGAGCGATGCATTCCACTTACAGTCCGCCCAATCCGAGGGAAGTGATGAGCCATGGAGGGGTGGAAGTCCCACTTATAGTCCGCTCAAACTTAAAGGAAAGGATGAGCTATGGAGGGGTGGAAGTGCCAAGACCGCCTGTAAGCTCCACCCGTTCCCACAAGTGGGAAAAGTGTTTTCCAAGGTTGGGACAGGGTTGGGGAAAGCAAGTACAAGTCGCCAATAGGGAGAGTTGTGGTATACAACCTCTTAGGTTGGTATATGGCTTCGAGCGAACCCATCATGCCACTCCTCTTAGTTCACAATAATTTGCATTCTGGATAGCCTATAAATATGTTGCCATGGATAAATGCTCACAAAGTATATATGCATGTCTGTCAATGTTGTTCATGTGGTGAATGCATGTTTCAATCAAGGATTCCACCAACAAAGAGCAATTCATTTGTAAGGTGAAAACCCTAACCCTAGTGGGGAATTTGTGATCATTAGACGAATTTTAGGGAAAACTAGGAAAGGGGACATTACAGAACAGTCTTCCCACTTCGACAATGAGGTCTTTGTACAGTTCATTGGGGAGTGATAGTTGTCTTACGATTTTTCTCCCACTCTCTCTTCGTATGTTCTTTGATCGTAAAGGTTTTCCTCTCCTCCCGACTACAACTTCGGTTGACGCTTCGACTCTTATTCCTCGGTGGACTTGAGCTTTTTGTGAAGAACCCTTCAATGTCTTTGACGATTCCTTGCAATATTCTCGGTTGTTCTCTTATCCTTAGTGATCTCCTAATTCTTTCCTCTATTGATTCATGACTGCTTGTAAATCATTTCCCGTCTTTATTAGGCTATAAGGGCATTAATTCCTGGGAGTACGTCTTCTACTAGTATCACGTTCCTCTTCCTCCCTTTGGTTCCTCTCTTTGTACCATTGTAGTATTTGTTGTCTGCGTTCTTGTTCCTTCTCTGCCCAAGAGTCTTGCAGAATGATGAAGTGTCGTGCAAGGAGTCTTGGCAATCCATTTAAAAAGTGGTGTACTTTGTCATTTACTTGCATATTGTTCCAAATCACATCCTGAGGGATTTGTCTTTTGATGGCTTCCCTCCGAATGTGCTCCTTTACCGATATGTCCCACACATTTGCCAAATCTTGTGTGATTTTGTCTTCTCTTTCTTCGTTAGTTTCTACAGGTTCCTCAACTGGCTGTCCCATTTAGATTGCCATTTTTCCCTACTTTCGTATTCGACTAGAGCTCTTATAGGAAAAGGCGCCAAATGTTTACTACTATATCTACTTGATTGATTATTACAAAGCAAAAAATAAAGTAGATATGAGAACTATATAGAACGACAAATCAAAAAGATATGTCAATATATTCATTCAAAGGATTTTACAAAATGTTCTAGGAATCCCACACATGCGGTCTTCAATCATGTGTACAATTAGAATTATTTAAGATGGCTAACAATGGTTGAGGACTACCAATTGTCGACAACTGTCAACTATCGAGAACTTACTTTTCCGATTACAATAAAACTAATAGGATTATCTATGGACAATACTATGGATAGGAAGAGGAACCAAGCCAGGAAATGATGACGTAATGGAAATTGAAGATAAAATTATGGAACCTTAATCTTATGTTCATCCTTCTTATTCATGGAAATTTGTATACCTTGGGACTTTGCTGTACATTATGCAGATTTTTGGGAATATAGTTGTATAGGATTTTTGTTTGGGAGATAATTGTTTATGCCTCTAGAGTTTGGAAAAATAATTTTTTAATGATACTGATTATAACTGTTAATATGGTTACATCTTGATCCTATGATTATAAATCATATATATTTATTTTTCGATTTATGTATTGAAAAATAAAATAAAATCTTATCTTTAAATTACTTGTTTAGATGTATTCAATGTCTAAACTTCTAGTTATGCTTTCCATTTTTTTTCTTGTTTATATGTTTTAGGACTTTTTGAATTTTGTTTCAATCTCATTGTAAGACATTGTCCTTAAGATGCAAGCCTTTTTATTTTACTCATTTGTGAAGACTACAATTGCCTTTAGGTTTAGGCATAGCTGTGTAGTTCATATCACCAAGTTGGGAGTTAAGCATTGGGATTATATCAAATGGACCAAAACTCATTGAAAGACACAATCATCAAGGAGTTCTCTTTCACCCGTGGGACAAATTTGGTGTGTCTAGATGTTGATGTGTAGCCGCGGGCCTCATACTTACAGCGGCGATATTAATAAGCAATAAATTAAATAGAGCCAACGGCTATTTATTTATTGGAGGTGATTTCATTTTTTTGTACTTAATATTTATATTCCTCATTTCAAATGAGGCCGACTATAGTGAAGAGACACATTGATTAATGAGCAAGCCGACCATTCATGAAGAGACATGATATCTTGTATATATAGAAGTCGATGTGATCTTATCAATCATTCATTTTTTCATCAAGTCAAGTTCGCATAAAGGAGAAATTCATACTTTCAGCAGATCGAGCATTTCTTTCAAGGAGATCGATTCATATAGAAGATATCATATAATTGCTCTAATAGAGAAGCTCTATTTCAGTTCAGCCTTGTGTGTGGCCTCATTATCGGCCTTGTGTTTGGCCATATTGTAAGCAAATTGCTGATATTTTATCAATATATAAGTGATATATTGTTGCTGGGTTTTTCTCCCTCAAGGAGGGTTTTCCCAGGGTATATGCTGTGTTAAATTGTGTGAAATTGTTCCTTATCTGCGTATTTAATTTCTAATCCTAAAATTAACATGGTATCAGAGCGGGCTTAAGCAAGATCATGATTAGATTTATATAAGCAGCATTATCTTCCTCTCTTATTCTCATCTTTGTGTGTCTATCTTATCTACGAAAATGGTGAACAGACTCAAGGTTGAAGATAGATTTGATGGTGCCTCTAACTTCACTTCTTGGAAGTATAGAGTTCTCATTGCATTGGAAGAAAATGAGATTCTCGAGTTCGTGGAGAGCGAGGTACTTGAACCTTCCGATGAGACTGAAAGGACACAATGGAGGAAGAATGGCACAAAGGCCAAGAAGATATTGATTGATTCTGTGAAGGATCACCTTGTGCCTATTATCTCCAAGTTGAAGACAGCTAGAGAGATATTCAAGACTTTGGAGGGATTATATGAGATCAATAACACCGGCAGAGCTCTTGCATTGAGGCAACAACTTCATCACATCAAGATGGCGAAAGGAGATTCAATCATCTCCTTCTTCATGAAGATCATTGAGTTGAGAGATCAACTTTGTGCCATTGGTAATATGGTTGTTGATAAAAACTTAGTCATGTTGGCACTTAACGGTCTTCCTCAATCTTGGGAGCCTTTTATCCAAGGTATCAGTGGAAGATATAAGCTACCAAAGTTTGATCGCCTTAGAGCAGATTGTATTCAAGAGGAATCAAGGTTGGCAGTAAGGGGTAATGGACGAAGTTCTCACAATGAAGACAATCATGTACTTGCTGCTCAAACATCAAAGAGGAAAGGAAGAGAAGGGAGAAAAGGTAACTTCAAGAGGAATAGAGACAGGAAATCGGATGCTGCTCTTGAATCAAAGAAGAAGAAGGATCTCTCCCATATCTAGTGCTTCAGATGTGACAAGTTTGGTCACTATGCTAGAGATTGTGCAACAAGACCAAAGTAGCATGCTTCTACTGCGGATGTGAATGATGTCTCTCCTCAGAAGGATTCAAGAGATAATTCAAGTGGATTTCTATTTATCTCAGCCCTATCAAGCAATGTTCCAACCGATAGCAGCACATGGTTGATTGATAGTGGCACTTCTTGACACATTACCGGATTTAGAGAGCATCTTTCAGATTTGGTGGAGAGAGAAACCAACACTCAAGTAATAATCAGAGACAATGCTTGCTATTTAGTGAAAGGTGCTGGAGCATCCTCTCTTCACCTAGATTCCGACATCTCTCTTCATTTGAGTGATGTTCTATTCGTACCAGGTATCAAGAGGAACCTTGCATCAATTTCAGCTTTGGAGGACAAAGGATATCAAGTTGCATTTTCTGAGGGAAAAGTTCTTGCTTGGCCAAAGAACTCTAGCATCAAGACAGCTCAAGTGATTGGTGCTCGACAAGAGAGTCTTTATAGACTTTCCATTCGTCCAATGCAAGCATTGTTGCATGATTCCACTAGTTCAAGTGAGCTTTGGCATAGAAGACTTGCTCACCTCCATTTCAAAGCTCTTCCATCCATGGAGAAGATGGTCACTGGCCTTCCAAAACTCAGTCAAGAGCATGATGGTACTTGCAGAGGATGTGCATTGGGTAAGAATACTAAAGGTGCTTTTCATAGTAGTGAAAGTAGGTCAAAATATATTCTAGATCTTGTTCATTATGATTTGTGTGGTCCAATGTCTGTTGCATCTTTGAGTAGTTTTTGGTATTATGTAATTTTCATTGATGACTAATCTAGAAAGACTTGGATTTATTTATTAAAGACTAAGGAATCTGAAGAAGTACTTGAGAAATTCAAAGAATTCAAGGCTCAAGTAGAGAATTTTTCCGGGAAGAGGATCAAAGTTCTGAGATCTGACAACGGAGGAGAATACATCTCTAGAGGCTTCCATAACTTTTGTATCGAGGAAGGGATTAAGAGGGAGTTTTGTGTTCCTTACAATCCACAACAAAACGGAGTTGCAGAAAGGAAGAATAGATCCATTGTTGAGGCAGCTAAAGCTATGATCCATGATCAAGACTTGCAAACCTTCCTTTGGGAAAAAGCATCTAGAACTGCAGTGTATGTTCAGAATCAGAGTCCTCATCGTATTTTGGAGAATATGACTGTTGAAGAAGCCTTCACAGGTGTGAAGCCTAAGGTTAGTCACTTGAGAATCTTTGGTTGTCCTATTTATATTCATGTGCCTAAAGATAAGAGGACTAAGTTAGAACCATCTGGCAAGAAAGGAATATTTGTGGGCTATAGTGAATCCTCAAAAGCCTACAGGATTTACATTCTAGGATAGAAACAGATAGAGATCAGTAGAGATGTCTCTTTTGAAGAAGATGTTGCATTCAAAAGATCTGAAGGTTCATACATGGAGATAGATAATGAAGACTAGGAGACTCCTCGAGACATGGACGTTGATCATTCTCCTGAGATTCAGAGGGAGTCTACTAAATCGGAAGAGGATATTGATCTAGTTGAGCCTTTGGAACCAACTGATGGGCCAAGAGACATTGTCATAGGTTGAAAGAGACCTCTATGGGCTAGGAAAACGATGCAGGAGGCATAAAAGTTTGCAGCTCCTAGAGGCACATTTAGAGAAAGCAAAAGACCACAGAAGTTTCCAAGCTATGTTGCATTAATGAGTCATATCATTGAAGCTGAGCCTTCCAGTGTTGGGGAAGCATCAAGTCAGCAAGTATGGAGAGTTGCTATGGCTGAAGAATACCAACTATTATCAAGAATGATGTTTGGGACATTGTACCAAGACCTGAAGGAAAATCCGTTGTATCTTCTAAATGGCTTTTCAAGATCAAGCATGTAGCTGATGGAAGCATTGAGAAGTACAAAGCTAGATTTGTGGCTAGAGGATTCTCTCAGAAAGAGGGAATAGATTATGAAGAAACCTTTGCTCCGGTTGCTCGTTATACATCCATCAGGACCATTATTGCTATTGCAGCAGCTAAGGGAAGGAAGCTACATCAGATGGACGTGAAGACAACATTCCTTAATGGCATGATTCAAGAAGAGGTATACATTGAGCAACCTGATGGCTTTGTGATTCATGGGAAGGAGTCTCATGTTTGTAAATTGAAGAAGGCCTTGTATGGCCTTAAGCAGGCTCCTCATGCTTGGTATGAGAGAATTGATCGATACTTGATGAGCTTGGGCTTCTCCAAGAATGATGTTGATTCAAATCTTTACTTCAAGGTAGTTTATGGTGAGGCTTTAATCTTGGTTCTTTATGTTGATGATCTATTTCTTATTGGAGCAGAATATCTCATTATCAAATGCAAGAAGGAGTTAGCTTCTGAATTTGAGATGAAGGATCTAGGACATATGCATTACTTCCTAGGATTGGTAGTGTGGTAGAGACCCAATGAGATCATTCTGAGTCAAGGGAAATATACTATAGACATCTTGAAGAGATTTGGGATGATGGATTGCAAATCCATGTCTACACCGATGGAAACCAATTTGAAGAAGTTAAGTGAGTCTGCAGCTAGTTCAGATCTGGTAGATCCCACTATGTACAGGCAGTTGATTGGATCATTGATGTGTCTAGTCAATACTAGACCAGATATTTGCTATGCAGTGAGTGCACTTAGTTAGTTCATGTGTGAACCAAGGCAAATTCATCTAGTTGCAGCTAAGCATATCTTGAGATACTTGCATGGCATAGTTGGATGTGGCTTGAAATATACTTCTAGTGTAGACCAAAAGCTGCAAGGATATTCTGATTTTGATTGGGCAGGGAGTGTAGTTGATCGGAAGAGCACCTCTGGTTGTTGCTTTATCTTGGGGTCTGCGATTATTTCTTGGTGTAGCAGGAAGCAGTCTTTAGTGGCACTAAGCACTACAAAGGCTGAGTATATTGCAGCATGTGTAGCAGCTCGAGAAGCAGTGTGGCTTTGAAAGCTCCTTGCAAGATTGTTTGGACAATCATTGGAGCCAACTGTTATTCATTGTGACAATCAAAGTTGTGTGAAGCTATCTGTCAATCCAGTGTTTCATGACAAAACAAAACATGTTGAGATCAAATACCACTACATCAGAGATATGGTATTGAGGAAAGCTATTCAGTTGAGATATATTTGCACTGATGATCGGACAGCTGATATTATCACCAAGCTTCTCTCCAGAATGAAGTTTGTGTACTTTCGAGACAAGCTTGGAGTTGTGGAGAATGGAGCCCTTGCTGAGAGGGAGACTCAACATCAATGATCTTTTGTGACTTGCTATAATCCATCTTTCTCTGTGACGGAGAAATTTGAGGTAAAAGCCCTTGTTAATGCATCTTTCTCTGTGATAGAGAAATTTGAGGTGAAAGCCCTTGTTCCACCCTTTGGGAGTAGCCATGGTGGATGAAATGTTGAGAGACTCCATGACAACATCACGTTGAGAGACTCCGTGATGATTCCCTTGTACTTGTGTTTATCCACCCTCTGGGAGTAGCCATGGTGGACGTCATGTTGAGAGACTCCATGGCGACATCACATTGAGTGACTCCATGATGGGCACTTGTACACATGTTTCTTTCCATACATGGGAGTAGCCATGGTGGACATCATGTTGAGTGACTCCGTGATGAGCTCTTTTCCACAAATGGGTGTAGCCATTGTGGATGTCATGTTGAGAGACTCCATGACTTGGATATCTGGAAGTATTCCTCCCTAGCTAAGAGGGAGTGTTGATGTGTAGCTGCGGGCCTCATACTTCTAGCGGCGATAAGCAATAAATTAAATAGTGCCAACGGCTATTTATTTATTGGAGGTGATTTCATTTATTTGTAATTAATATTTATATTCCTCATTTCAAATGAGGCCGACTATAGTGAAGAGACACATTGATTAATGAGCAAGCCGACCATTCATGAAGAGGCACAATATCTTGTATATATAGAAGTCGATGTTATCTTATCAATCATTCATTTTTTCATCAAGTCAAGTTTGCTTAAAGGAGAAATTCATACTTTCAGCAGATTGAGCATTTCTTTCAAGGAGATCGATTCATATAGAAGATATCGTATAATTGCTTCTAAGAGAGAAGCTCTATTTCAGTTCGGCCTTGTATGTGGCCTCATTATCGGCCTTGTGTTTGGCCATATTGTAAGCAAATTGCTGATATTTTATCAATATATAAGTGATATATTGTTGCTGGGTTTTTCTCCCTCAAGAAGGAGGGTTTTCCCAGGGTATATGCTGTGTTAAATTGTGTGAAATTGTTCTTTATCTTCTTATTTAATTTCTGATCCTAAAATTAACACTAGACAGCTCTTGCATGTGGTTATTTTTTATCTTTGAATCAGTGGGAAATAACAGCATCCTTGGTGAGTGAAACAAGAGAAAATTCCATGATGACAAGATAGATTAGCATTTTTCATGACCATTTAAGCACTGCATGCTAAATCAACTGCCTTATGACTCCGATGACAATGGATTGCTTGGGTCAAAATCCTACTGTTCATAATTGGCATATGTTTTCTTTTCCCTTTTTTTCTTAGAGATATATTGTACCTAATCTTCCCATTTCGTGCGATTTTGTACACCAATTGACATGCCTTGGTGAACTCCTGGTCAGTTATGTGCATTTTGGATATTTTTTTATTGGTTCTTGCAGCAAATTTTATAGCTGGGAGATATGTATCAATAATGGTTGTTTACTGTTTGGAATTTTGATGGTCATGATGTCCAAATCATTTTCATGAATGCAAACTATAAGTTCTCTAGATTCTAATTTTTTGCTTACAAAAGGATGGCACACATGCTGCTACTAAATGACTAGTTTTTTTGTTAACTGTTTATATAAACTCATTTAAGTTTTTGGATGTATACTATGTCAAGACATCTGTTTTTTTTTGTTTCATGGAACTATCTTTGCAAATTCACTTTGAAGTTTCTTAATCTTGTTTCTGTTTAGTTGCAGGTTCATATGATCTGAGGACATGTTGAATTGCAAATCAGATTTTATGTATGAGTTATCTGCCATTGAAAATATTCAGTTCAGCTACTAGAAGTCAGATTTATATATTATCTCAGAGAGGAGGACCAATAGAGGATCAAGATGAGGCCATGCACAATTGCTCTTTTTCAAACATTTCTGTTAGCTTGCCTGTATTTTATTTATCCATTGAATGGAGTGCCGCATCAAATCCTTTTGGACTCAGATATCGATACAGATGACTTCTTTGCAATTCTATATCTTCTAAAGCAGAACCGGTCAGAGTTGAATTTGAAGGTAAGCTGTTTTTGTTTTCTAGAAAAATATTTTGTGTCTATATCACTAGACTGAAGATATCTGTGTCATGTTTGTTGCATCCGTAAGAAATAAAAATTGCACATATTTTGATAGAGTGAAACTATAAGGAGTATATTCAGTCTTGAAGATGACAACCAAATGCCAATGCAGTTTAGAGCTATCACAGGGTGGGTACCAAACATGCAAGATTCTTAACATGGCCTATTGCAATTGAACACCTCAAGTCACCCTAGGGTATATACTTAAGAGATTTTTGATGATTTTTGCATTGAGAATGGCCTAGGATAATGCTCATATTGGAAACCATTGACCATGTGCTTCTGTATGCTTTTACAAGAGCAAATGTACAATTTGAAGTCCCTTTTGATGCAAGGAATCTCAGTTAGCTATCAACATAATGGAGAGTCAAGACACATACAACTCATTTAAAATTCACTTTAGGTATCTCTACATTCATTCTAAAATGGTAGATGCTAAAATATGGCCCAAATTCCTACCAACACTCTTTAAAAAAGAGATTCATTTTCTTATAGCAAAAAGATATGAAATTCTCTTGTTGATATAATTCACAATTGTTTTCTACCTAACAGAGTTAACATGAGTGAAGTTGGATAATATATCCTTTCTTCTAGTTATGAAATCCCTCCATGGGGTCAATTTTTAGAGCTCTTTCTCTCTATTTTCATTTCTTAGTATGAATCAAATTTTAAAGTTTCCAAAGTTCTCATTTGTCTTAGATCATTAAACTCTTGTCATATTTATACATCAATACTATTCCAATGGAAATTATGGCTTTTGCCAATGGTTCGAAATCCTTGTTAGCTTGCTTGTATGCTTTTGTACTTTGTTGCTTTTCTAATCTTCTAGTTATGCACTTCTTGATATTGTGAATTGTAGGTTCAATGGCCCTAGCAATTTTGGTCTAGTTATCTCTATATCAAGGAATTTTATTGCCAGTAGTTGTTAAAATGTTGCTTTTTTTGGGTTCAAATTGAGTAGCATTTTTAAGGTTCCACAAGTTTTGTTGGTTCCAACACTTTTGGCACATTGTGTAAAGATTTTTTGACATTCTTTATAGTGTAGAGGTTGATAGATTTTTTAATAATGGAAACTTAATGAGGTGGATCATTGTTCTGCCAACAAAAGATTTCTCTTACACAGAGTGTTTTGTAGTTTTTAAGTGGCTCAATATTCTTGCTCATCAATTGCTCTTGAAAGCTGTCAAATAGGTTTGGAAACTCTTCTCCTCTTGATGATGAGATCAGTCATAAATGTAGCCTCCACCTCTTCTAAATATTTCTTTGCATAATTAGGTGCCCAACAAGATCCTTAATATGCAAATTGCTTTTTACTGGTCAAGTAGCTTGACATGCTTTCTCATCAATGGATCTTCCAAGCTGTCAAAGATGTTTGTAAAAATTTTCTCCTCTTGATGTGCAATTGATCATAATCAAGTCACCACCTTTTGCAAATATTGCTACCCAACATATTTTCTTGATACTCAAAAGTCCCCCCTTGATTTTTTAAATTTAACACTTTGCAACTACCTTTTTTCTTTTGACCTTAGAAAACTCACCATACCTTGTTTGAATACTCACTCTTTGCTTTGTGACTCCATAGGATGATATATTCCTACAAGGAACTCTATGCAAATTGCTTTGTACTGGTCAAGTAGCTTGACATGCTTTCTCATCAGTGGATCTTGCAAACTGACAAAGGGGTTTGTAAAAGTTTTCTCCTCTTGATGTGGGATTGATCATAATCAAGTCATCACCTTTTACAAGTATTTCTACCCAACATATTTTCCTTGATACTCAAAATTTCCCCCTTGATTTTTTAAATTTAACACTTTGCAACTACCTTTTTCCTTTTGACCTTAGAAAACTCACCATTTCCTGTTTGAATACTCACTCTTTGCTCTATGATATTGTAGTATGATATATTCCTATAAGAAACTCTGCTCATTTGGTATCAAATATTTAACTTATAATATCACCATAGTGTATCCTTCTCCATCTTTGTGGAACATGGAGGGTTCAAAAAATTCCAAGCTTCCATGTTGAAAGCATTAGAGGAAGGGCTGATTTAAATTCATAGTTATCAAGATTAGTATGTTGTCTAATTATGAAAACAAATTGCATTATTTAACTATATTGTTAAGTAAGGAACAAATCATTTTTATAACCTTTAAATATTAAAAAACATGGATAAGAATTACTCTTTCTTAATATCTTAATCCTTGTTATTAATGTGCATCATTTACAACAAAAATCTAGATGAATCACTATTAATGGAAGAAAGTATTACTTGGAAGTGTTTTTCCCAAGTTGTTTTATATTTGATAACTTGTGCATTTCTAAGCTACCTCATATTTAAGTTTTGTCCTTCAACCCAATGAAAATTTAGCCTTTATTGGAATTGGAACTAGTACTTGGCTAACACTTTCCATAATGAAAATTATATTTTTATTGGCTATTTGATAACATATCTTGTACCAATCAATAAACTTAAGGATTCTTATCAAATCATGTTGGAATTCTCTTATTATATACCTTATATTTCAATTTGTCTTTGAATCAAATGGAAATTTATCCTTACTTTATAGAACTTGGAATTAGAATTCAATAATGATTTTTGTAATTAGATTTGTATTTCTTTTGACAATTTGATAACAACCTTACACTAACTAGTATGCTCAAGGATTCTTATAAAATGCTGGAATTCCATTATGTGGTACCTTATCTTTCAATACTGTCTTTGAACCCCACACAAGATTCACTAGAAAGAAATAAAATATATTAATGTCCATGAATGACCAAAATACATCTAAGGGATTGGGAAGAGGTATGATAGAAAAGGGCTAGAGAAAAGAAGAGCCTAAGACATGAAACAAGAAAGAAAATAAATGAAAACGTGAGAATACCTAGAACATAGGGATTAACCTAAAGATTGCAATCCCTGAACAAGTACAATAATGATGCAATACAAGGTGGAGAAACTCACAACCAGACTCAAAATGATCAGACTTCAACAAGACATCAACCCTAGGAACACAAACTCTCAACTTGATCCAACCTCACACCAATAGGCTTGTAGTCTTCAAAATTCAACCTTACACAATATCTTTTAGAGAAGGCCTTTCAAATACCTTCTAGACACCCTCTAAGTCTCATAACATCACCCCACACAACATTCCAACAAATTCACCAAGACTTCTTTGACCCAAAATATAAAACCTTTAGACTGCCCTGTTTCAAAAGGCTACTAGATTAGCCCACTTTAACAAAGGAACTACCTCTCAAACATCTGCCCTTCACAAAAACACAACAAACAGTCAACAAGCATGTGACAAAACATCAAATTCCATGATTTGTTTCCAGATTTAAGGCTTCTTTAGTACTGTTCCAACAAACCCTCACTTTCAAGCAAAAACACAAGGGTTTTACTGAAAATCCTTACACCCGGGCTTATCTCATTCAAACAATGCATCCAACATTTTAATTACACCCTGCACAAACTCACAAAAATATCACATTGACATTTCCTTCACCGTTTCAACATAAACCTTCATTGACACCACAGATTCACATGGAAAAATAACAGAGTCAACCCTAGGGCATCGTTCCCAGGCACACAAATTGCTTTTTGTTTTCATCTAAAGTATGTTGACATCTACCCTACCATGGTACAATGCCTTCCCACTGAGAAACAGCCATAACAGTAGGTGGAAGGCTTTAGTGCATGATTAAAATTCCAAACAGAGCCTTTGCTGCCCTAACACAGGCAGTTCCAGTAAAACAAATAAATCTTTCACAAAATTTGGAGTTAGACTCTCAAAAGGAGTTCAAATGAAAGATAATTCATTAATCTGCACCATTCAACAGAATTCAGATCATTAGTGGACCTGTACGGACCGTACAAAAGAGACAAAGTGCAGAAAAACAGAAAACAGAGCCAATTTGCAGAATATGGACGTTGTTATTGATATGAAACTTCAAAAACAATTCTCCACCAACCTTTGCTCGAGCCATTGAAGGATTTAAATACAATTTTCAAACCCAAACAACCTTCCCAACATTCCCAACTGCCATTTAAATTCCCTTAACCCTTCATATTCGCTAATATTGCATTTTAACAACTTTTGTTTTGTACTTAACAATATTTGCATTTTGTGCAATCTTTTAACAACTTGACTCCTAAGACACAAATGCCAACTTATTACATCAAAGATGGTCTTCAAAGACCTTATTTAACATAGATAAACTAAAAACACCCTACACTACCCCTTGACACTTCCTATCCACCTTCAAGTGATCACATTTTGCCAATAGGGTGTAGGTGCTCCTGCACCAAATAATAAATAGAAAGTTGGGGGAGAACCCTACAAAGTAGTAAAAACTAAGGAAGACCACCTAGGTGGAGAACCAAAATCCTCGGGTGTTAGTGTTTGGTGACTTGTTAGCAACACCCTTGATGTTATCATCTATCATTGTAGGAGTACCAATGCCAAGTATGAGAATTATCCTTACGAAAATTGTAGGGCAAAGGAAGCGGAGTTGAACAATCCTTAGTCAACCATTTTTACTTATAACCTCTACTAACATTCGAAGCCAAAGAAATCCTAGTGGTTTTAGAGAATTTGGCAATTCCCTACGATTTGTGTTGTTGAAGGGGGTGTGAGAGGGTCCCCAATGCCATGAAGTGATAAATCCATGGCCATTAGAGTGAGCTGGGGTGGGGTGTCAAGGAGACTTAGCCATAGTAGATCACAACTCAGTGATCTATTCCCATCTATACATGAATGAATAGTATCCAAAGGGCACTGTAATGTCCCCTTCGCCATAGCCACCTTGTGATCGTTTAGCCTTAGTCATTCCCGAAGGCTAAATAGGAGTAAGGGAATACTACATTAAGTTGATATGTTTTCCAGCACGTTTGCTAACACACTGGCTAATATGTTTTCTAACATGTTTGCCAACATCATTGTTGGAGAATTTATTAACTTGATGTTTCTAGAAGCTTCTTGGGGTGGCTAATGATTTCTTTAAAAGGAGCTTATGTCTTAGCATTCATCATCACTTGAGTTACACATTTGCATATCAGATTTGGAGAGCTTGAATGCTTGACGAATTGGCCTGAGGGTTTGAAGACTCCAAGGTGCCGGGTTCGATTGTGAGATATCAATCCTAGCCGGATTTGGAGAGGAGGATAATTCAGTCTTTCCAATTGGGAAAAATTAGTGGCCAAGGGCCAATTTTGATTGGGACGATTTGGAGAATAAATCTGTATTAAGTTCAGACCTCTTGCAGCAATTTTGAAGGGTCGACTTCACTCATATCAGCTCTTCATGCATCGAATCTTCTTGGAGGTTGAGTCGCACTTCATAGGGAGTCTTGGAGATTGATTTTGATGCTTGAGAGTAGACAATTTTGAGGGCTGCAAATGATTGTTCATGCCTACAATACAAAACAGGGGCGGCTCATATAGATGGGGTGATTTCATATTTAAAGCAGAAATAAAATCCAAGAAAATTCAAGAGGCATCGTTGGAGGTCTAGGAGGATAGGCACAACACTTTTGGAGGCATTGGCTTCATCATCTTGGAATATCGAACAAATTCTTGGAGGCTGCCATCATTTCCAGGTTTCATCGATTTGCATTAGTTTGCTCATTGTAGTATCATTTCATATCAGTCTTAGAAATTGCATTGTCAAGCAAGCATTTGTCATAAGCTTCATACATTGTACTCTCATAAATCAGATTGTAATCTTGTCATAGTTGCGGCCATTGGGAGTTTACAATATTTGCACATATGGGATTGTATGCCAAGGGTCTTGGCAAGATTTGTAAACATTTGATGCATTACAATTAATGAGAAGGAGTGGCTGCATTTCATCAATTGCCATATTGTACTGGGTTATGGATGTATGCCAAGTGTTTGTTAAAATGACTAGTTGCTGTAGGTGCATGTTTGGCATAAGTAGAGCATGTATTTGCATTTGAAAATACAAAAAGAGCTGCATTTGCATTTTAGTGGATTGATTAGACATCTTGGTAGTTGTTTACAAGCATTGTTTCACCATTACACTAAAACAAATCAACAACAAAGCAAACTGAAACTCAAAACCAGCAAGAACAAGCTTGCATACAAGTGTTTGTCAAATTGTCCAAGGCAGAAAATCAGACTTTTTACATCCGATTTGACAGGAACTTTACAGGCACTTAATGCCCAATATCTATGGTGGGATAAAAGAAATAATCAATTCAGTAGATTTGGGACCACCATAGAGAAATATATGCCTGAGGTCAGTGGCCTTCTAAAGTAAAAGGGCCAATGATTTATAAATCTTTGGATTGATAACCTTAGAGTTGCATCAACAATAGATTCTCCTAAGTTACCTTGTTTGATACTACTTTTAGTAACTTTCCCTAGTGCATTTAATTAACTTGTAGCAGTGTTAATTGTGCAGAATTGTTAAGATAAATGAAAACAAAATAATAGGGCACACAATGAACAAAATTACATGAAATTTTTATTCTATATAAAACCTAATGGGTGAAAAACTCTAGGAAGGGTATGCAAATTAGCATTTCATTCACCATGATAGTGTTAGTAAAGGAGATTGCCAATTTAATGGTCTTACTAGGATTTAATCTATCCCTATGGTCATCTCTATTCTTTGCAATTTTGTGTTCACTATTCTTCATTGTCACAACAATTTGAAATTGCCTTATTTTAGCCCATCGATTAATTTGTAATAACCCTTGCAGGGCTTTAGCTCAAATCCATATAAATTTTTTGCGATCACTCAAATTCTAACTCTTTATAATCACCAAGTTCTTGAGGTGGGCAAGGTGAGAGCACACGGACATTAGAACGAGGACAAGGAATTTACATAAAGATATTGGCAACTAGCTGACCAATTTACAATCAATGTCCAAATGCATGAGTCACTAGCAGATTACAAGCAAAATCCAATCAAGCCAAAATGGCTGATTGCATGCGAATCTAATGAATGCCAAAATGGGCTATTAACTCAATACCCAAATGGCGGATAATGAAATGCAATGAGTCTAGGTTGAATCGACCAAGACCTTCTTACAATTAAAATGGATCCAGTGGAGAACTGACCAAGATGTTACAGCATCAAATGCAAAACAATTTGGTGGTATAACCTTGCAAATTTTACAAGATTATTATCTCCATGATTAGAATGAAATTTAATATATAATTTATTTTAATATAAATTTCTAATATATTGAAATGCTGATGTAAAAATACTATGATTCAAATGCTGAAAATGAAAACTTCAAACCTTTGTTTAATGTTTTTGATATCATTAGAAGTGGCTGTCATGTCCCTGAAATAGGGCACCAAACTATAAAAATAACTAAGCGGTGAAATGCAAATAAATAAATAAATAAAGTAAATGACAAAAATACATATTAAAAATATATACACATATTAATAATTTAATATTATTATAATTATCAACTTAAAATATTATATTTACAAATATTAAAATATATATAAACTAATATAAATGAATATATATGTGATGAACCCTGCTGGCTCAAACCTCAAACCCCAGTATTTTCTTAAGTCTTAATGTGTTATTTTAGTTTTTTTAGAGAAAGTTTATAGACGGAAGAGAAGGGGCACACAACATAAATGCTTATAAAGTGTAAATCTAAGCTAATTTAAGCAAATTGAATTTACAAAAGGTAATAAATAAGCTCAACAATGGATTCAGAACTCATAAACATACCCGAAAGATTCCAGATTATTTATTTAAGAAAGTAGTCCAGTTCGCCAGCCAAGATGGTGAAAAACTGACAAAATATGGTGTAGGAAGCTACATAATGCAAAGTCCAGCCTGAAAACTATGGCAGATGATGAGTACAAGCAGATGCCAAAGGAGATGAAGAGAAACCCTTAGAAAGGAAGGCGTTTCTCTTAGGAAGTCCAAACGCCCTTGCACAAGAGCCACGCACTTCAATGCAAACAACCAGAATTCCCACTCAGAAGGTACGGCCATGAAGTAAAGTGTCTGCCAGGTGAAATGAAGGCGCCATCTCTCAAAACCCTCTGAAACTGATAAAGGAATTCAATAGGTAACACAAATCAAGCTCAGTAGAACCTTTGTATGAAGCTCTCACAAACTGCACAAATTCGACTGATCTCTCACAGTCTCAAAAGTGCTCAACACTGAAGAGATTTCGTTCTCCAATGGAAGATTGCTCAAAACCCTGATCACAGGTGAAAGCACAGGAAAATGTCCAAGGCAAAGTCAAAATATTCAATAATGAGTTTCTCATTGCCAAAAATGCCTTATATGCAAAAAGGCACGAATTCCAAGAAAGATATGCCCTTCTTTATATTTTAAATCTTTTAAAATATATTTAAGTCATTTCAATAGTTCTGACTTAAATACTTGGGCGCCCTTTTATATTTTAAGTGATTAAAATATTAAATCACCTTTAGAGAATATTTAAGTGATTTAAAATGTATAAAGTCAATTTGACTTTATAATAAAATATTAAGTTAATTAATAACTTAAATCACTCAAATAGGCATAACTTCCACAAATCTTCATAGAATCCTATGCCGTCAAAAGCTATCAACTCCAGAACTGCCAAGGCCTGCAATGAGCTAATCCAAGGACTCTGAAAATGAGAATGACCAAACTCTCCAGAAAGTACCACTGACCCTCTAACCAATCCAGCTAGCCCACAAGGGTCCAATAAAGGGCTAACATACTGTTCCCGAGAACTGACTAGAGTGGGGACATCACAATATATAAATAAAAGCAAACTATATATATAAACTATGAATATATATGTCCCACTTGCCAAATGAACAAGAATGAGCATACTCTACCTGCTGGTCTGCTGCAACCTCTTCCCATTCCCAATCAAAAATGGGAAAGCATATCCATGGACTTCATCACTGGGTTGCCTAAGATCCACGGCAAAGATTGTATCTATGTTGTAGTGGACAAATTAACCAAGTTTGCTCACTTCTTTGCCATCACTAGTTCTTTTTCAGCAGCTCAAGTTGCAGATTTGTTTTTCCATGAGGTGTTTAGATTGCATGGGTTGCCGAAAAACATTGTGAGTGATAGGGACAACAAGTTCCTAAGCACTTTTTGGCAAGAGGTCTTTAGAATGAGTGGTACGGTGCTTACTCCAAGCACTAGTTATCTCCCTCAAACCGATGGACAAACAAAGATAGTGAACAAGTGGTTGGAAGGTTATTTGAGAAACTATGTTTCGGAGCAGCAAAGAGCATGGGTGAAATGGCTTCACATAGGCGAGTATTGTTACAATTCTTCCTTTCATATGTCAATAAGGATGTCACCTTTCATGGATCTTTACGGTTATGAGGCTCCTAGCTTTGCTGATTTGGTGTTTGGTGATAGCAAATCCCCTCAAGCCAAAGATTTGTTGCAGCAGAGTCAAGACATCTTAAAATCCTTGAAGAACAACCTTCAGATTGCACAGAATCAGCAGAAGATGTACGCTGATCAACGGCGTATTGAGCACTCTTTTGAGGTTGGAGATATGGTTTATCTTCGATTGTAGCCTTATAGACAGTCTTGTTGTGACCTTTTTCACACATCGCCCCATTGCAAATGGGGACCCCCCCTAATTTTGGCTTTGCTTTTGGGTCGTTTTGTTGTTGTCTCTCTTTCTGCGGTCTACCTTTCAGGCAACGCGCCCACCATTGAGCTTAAACGTGAAATTTGGCCGAGTCTGAAAATTAGGGTTTCCATCTTTCTGGTCAGTCCTGTTGATGTGTTTTTCGTGACCGCACCAACGCAGAATAAAGTCGCCAACGGCTACCCTATTCTCTCTTGATCAAAGTATCCAGCATGCTAAGATTGCAAGAAAGTTCATGCATTCAACTCCAAGGTTCTTTCAGTGCGAATAGGCTCAGTTGGCTCAATGTGATTTGCTGGTATTTCAAGGGGACTTACAGAATTGTTCGGCAGTGGAGAAAGGAATTCAAATACTCGAAAGATTTGTCCATGAAGCGCGGGTTTCCTAAACTAACTAGAAAGTACTGAATTGAAATGGCGTAAGGTTTGGAGAGTCTAAATTTATTCTAAGGCGTGGGACATGGCAATCAATTCTCACAAGCTTCTACCAGGCTCTGCTTTGCCTCGCTTCGGACAGCCTCCACAGAACCGGTGCAATCTTCAAAGGAGTAGCTCAAGGTGTTCAAATCACAACTTAGCATGAAAATACCATCACAACGACGCATATAAACATACAAATCATGATCGAAGTTAAGTACATGATATTCCAGTTGACCACACAAGGCGCATTCACCATCAGCGAACACACTAGTGGTATGGATAGACGAAGTTTGCTCAAATTAAAGACCACATTCCACAACTAACAACTACTTGCATGGAATGAAAATTATACTACTTTAAGTCACTACTCGAATCAGAAGGACGAAGAAACCTTGCTAGCTACTCACAACAAAAGACGAAATTCATCATCAATGAAATTTTTTTTATTCGGAGAGTGTTCACAACAATTTCTTACAAAGTTTTAAGGAAAAACTTTCCTTCTTCTTCAACTACTCTATCAATCTATGCTAAGCTACTTCTAATTTGTCTCTCTATTCTAACTTCTACTCTAATTCTATTGTCTCATGAATGTACAAATGAAGGGGGACTCCCCCTTTTATAGATGGCCAAGTCCAACGGATGGCTCAGATTACAATCGGCTGGATGGCCCAGATTGTGCCACCTCAGCCCTAAACAAGATTCGCCCTAAAAACTGCCATAATGGAAAGTGGGGCAATAAATGAGCAATAAATGGCCACCATCCTTCTAGAAGATTCCAATCCAGAGACGCGTTCACACTGTTCTCGATCTTCTTCTTGACGTTGTTCTTCAACTTCGCTCGAGCTTCCATCCTTTTCTTCATCTTGAGTTTTGAAAACGTTTCTTCTTTGTCACCAAGTCTCAATACTTAGCCATTTCTTGCAACTTTTCTTCCTTCTTGATCTATCATCTTGGACTATTTGCTTCATTATTCCAAGTCATCATTGCTTGGTCTCAACATTTCTCCTGCAAAACAAGCAAGGAGAAGAGCATTAGAACACTTCATAATATAAATTCAACTTACTTACCAGGATTCTCACGCTCTAATTTCCAAGCGTTCATCGCCTTCACTAGCCAACTTTGCGTTTAATCCTTCATGCCTTAGCCAAATTTCATCATCCCCAAGGACATATCATCTTTCGAAAGTGTTAACCGCATCATCCTCACTTTTTCGGCTGACATTTCATCCAACCCTTGAAAACACGTTTTATTCCTTGCCTTAGAAAATTTTAAATTTTCCCTTAGGAAAATTCATCAACCTGGTGCCCATCAAAAATATTCACCTTGAAGGCCTCGACAAAGTGTGGAAGACTTTAAAATCCATTCCTCATCGCAGACGTCCAATACCTAGAAGAAAATTTTCTTTAGAACGCATCGAATCCATGGGTACACAACGAACGGGTTCATTTAATTTTTTGAATTTTGGACCTTAGAAAAATAATTTTCATCAAATTTAATCCATTTCTTCATCTGTGAACATTTCTTGTTGCTTTGACTTGAAAATATTTATCAACCCTGTGAAGCTAGCATCATCGGACTCCTCACCTGGCAATTTATTCATGTCTTAAGAAATTTCATCATCCTCCATGTCTAGGCATAATTTCCTAAGGAAGAAAATACTTTGCCTTAGAAAATTTTCAAATCATTTAGCATTTTGAAAATTTTTCCTTAGGAAATTTTATTCATTTTCAATCCTTCCCGTGGTGAGAAATTTTTTATCAATTCACTTGGAAAATTTTAATGCCTTGATCACACTTGTATGTCATGGAGAATATTTTTTTTTAAAACCAACGCCTAACACCATTCTCCATCCTTGGACGTTTTCAAAGCTCCTCACAAGTTAAAGCGCACTTGGAGGGATGTGCTTCAAATTTAGACACTTAAAATATTCTAAAACCCACTCTTCCAGCCTGGGGCGCATTTAATAGGTTGAGCTCCAACTTTTGACCATTTTTCAAACTCCCACAAGTCAAGGGTGCATATCATAAAATTTTGTCCTTTAAGCTCTTAGGCGCAAATCAATGGTCATGCTTTCACTTTGGACACTTAGAAACTTTTCAGCTTTTGACCTTCTTAGCTCTAACCTCAAGGGCGCATTTTCACATGTCTACTTCCAATTCCATCCTTAGAGACTTTTCCCTACACCTCCACAAACTCAGGCGCATATGATGTAGGCTACTTCCATCTTCAAATACTTAGCACAACTTCCATGTCTTTCCTCAAGGCGCAAACAAGGGAGCATATTTCAAGTTTTGAACACTAAACCAACTTTCTCCTCCATCTCTAAGTGAAGGCGCATTTAGGGGGTCCAGCTTCTAGTTTCCATGCCTTAGAGATTTTTAACTTACCTTCTTCAGCTTGGTGGGCGCATTTCAAAGGGTGTGCTTTCACTTCTTATACTTAGAAAATTTCAAGAGTCCATTTATGAGTCAAGGCGCAAATGAGGCAAGGAGCATCCAATTTATGACACTTAGAACTTTTTCCATTCCTAATCCATGGAGGGCGCATTTGGGGTACCCTGCTCCAAGTTTTTAACTTAGGAAAATTTTTGAACTCTTCAGGCTTAGGCGCATTTGGTAGGTGGTGTTTCCAGTTTGAAAGATTTAGTAAATTTCTAATGCCTTCTTCCCTCAGGGGCGCATTTGGAGGCATGAGCTTTCATTTTTTACACTTAGTAAAATTTTCTATCCACCTCTCAAGCTAGGGCGCATTTAGGACCCCCTACTTCCAATTTTTGAAACTTAGAAAATTCTCAACCTCCTTCAAGCTGGCAAGGGCGCATATGTGATAGGGAGCTTCAAATTTGCAAAACTTAGAATATTTTCATTAACTCCTCCCTCAAGGGCGCATTTTACCCTTTGAACTTTCATTTTAACTTGCCTTAGGAGTTTTCAAGCTACCTCTTTGCACTTGGGCGCATTTCCCATGGCCTACTTCCATTTTTGTCAATACTTAGAGAATTTTCAAGGCTCTTGCCAGCTTGAGGGCGCAAATGGAGGGGTATGCTTTCATTTTTCAAACACTTCAAGAATTTTGATCTGTCTTTGGCCTTTTAAAGCAAGTTTTGATGCTGGACCTGAAAAAAATATCAAACTTGGTGGATTTCTTGCTCTTTGCCGGATTTAGGGCAACTTGATCATGCTAACCCTAATTTGCCATTTTTAGAAAGTTTTTCAACTTTGCACTTCAAGCTAATTTCAAGCTCCAAAAAGGCTGGATTTTGCTTTGTTTCGAATCTCGAGATGTGGTTGAGCTGCTAGTGCCCAGTACTCGTATGCCTCTGCTATTTTTAGCAACCTGCTAAAAATAGTAAATGTTCAGAATGAGCTCAAATTTCATGTGCTGAATGCCCGAAGTGTGGTGATCGTGGCTGGATGCTGCTTTTGCATGATTGTCGTGTTTTGCCCTTGAATTTAGGAAACCCTAATTCTTCTGCACAGGCCTGCTAAAAATAGTAAGTGTCTGATTTTCCATTCTCTGTAGCTCCGTTTGATCTGAAATTCGTGCCATAGGGTCTTCATCACTTGCTTGACCTGTACCTACTGAGACTTGATGTTGACCTGCTATTTATAGCATGTTTCTGGAGTGACTTACTATTTATAGTAAGTGCTTGTTTCTGAGGCTTCCTTAGCTCCGTTTGAGTTGAAATTTGAATAGCGTGCTCCTTGTTAGTAAACTTGCCTGCCTGTGCTGGCGCCTGAGATTGACTTTCTATTTATAGCCCGTGTCGAGAATACCTTACTAAAAATAGTAAGTGCTCCGATTGCCTTCAAATTTTACCAACGGATAGCTTGAAAGATGCTAATCACGGTGGTATACACCGGTTTTTGAAAATTCTGACTTTTTACGCCTCTTTTTGGGTCCCAAAGCTGGAAACCCTAATTGGTCTTGCATGCGTATCAAATGACCTCCGTTTGTCTTCGTTTTTGTTGCATTGCGATCAGTTCGTGATTCTAAAGTGCTGGGAGGCGGCCGTCGGAATGTATTTGCTAAAAATAGTAAGTTGCTGAAGGAGTGACTATCTCTGTTTGTATGTCACATCATTGCGAAGCTCTCGAAAAACCCACAAGGAATATGCAGACATGCAAAAAAAACGCTGACATGCAAACCCTAAAAATAGCCCCGGAAGACTGAATTCTGAAAGTCGTTATCTCACTTTGCATGTCACACCATCGCGAAGGTCTCGAAAAACCCAAAAGGAATATCCAGGCATGCGTTGAAAAACTCTTCATCTAAGCCCTGAAATTTGCTCCGGAAGCTGAACTGCTAAAAATAGCAAGTTGCCCGTTTTAGCTCAAATTTTGCATGCGAGTAACTTGACATGTTCTTAATGCAATGTGACGATTGAAACTTCAAAAGTGCTGACGGAATGCCCGGAATTACACACTTACTAAAAATAGTAAGTTGTCAGAATCTGATGAAATCTTAGTGAAAGCCTGCTAGAAGCACACTGACAATAGTGTTAGTCTTTATTTTCAATTTATTTACCTCACTTGACCTCAAATTGGCCAGAAAGATGGAAACCCTAATTTTTAGACTCAGCCAAAATTTCACGTTAAGGTTCAACGGTGGGCACATCTCGAAAAGACAAACAGTAGAAAAGAGAGACAACGACAAAACGACCCAAAAGCAAAGCCAAAATTAGGGGGTCCCCATTTGCAATGGGGCGATGTGTGAAAAAGGTCACAACAAGTCCGAGGTCGAACAAAGTGAATATATTGAAAACAGGGATTAACATTGAGGTCAGTATGCTTCCAGCAAGCTTCCATGAAATTTCATCAGATTCCGGCTACTTACTATTTTTAGTAAGTGCGTAATTCAATTCTCTCAGCATTTTTGAAATTTCAGTCACACTGCATTCAGAGCACATCAGGCTGCTCATTGGCAAAATTTGAGATAAAACAGACAACTTGCTATTTTTAGCAGTTCAGCTTCCAGAGCAGATTTCAGGGTTTAGATGCGAAGTTTTTCAGCGCATGTTGGAAGATTCCTTCTGGGTTTTCAGAGACCTTCGCGATGGTGTAACATGCAAAGCGAGATGATAACTTTCAGAGTTCAGCCTTCCGAGGCTATTTTTAGGGTTTGCATGTCAGGGTTTTACTTTGCATGTCTGCATATTCTTTATGGGTTTTTCGAGAGCTACGCAGTGATGTGACATGCAAACGAAGATAATCACTCATTCAGGAACTTACTATTTTTGGCGGATGCATCCCGGTAGCCACTTCCCAGCACTTCGGAATCGAGCTGGTGCAAGCAACGAAACGAGAGCAAACAGAGGTCATTTGATATGCATGCAAGATGAATTAGGGTTTCCAACTTCGGGGCCCGAAAAGGGGGTAAAAAGTCAGAATTTTCAAAAACCGGTGTATACCACCGCGATCAGCGTCTTCCAAGCTATTTGTTGATAAAATTTGAGGGCAAACGGAGCACTTACTATTTATAGTAAGTCATTTCAGAAACAGGCTAAAAATAGTAAGTTAGCAGCAGGCGCCGACGTCAACAAGCAAGTCATGTGGTGAGGAGCACATCATTAGAATTTCAAATCAAACGGAGTTGTGGAGGTATCAGAAATAGGTAGTTACTATAACCACCTTCAGAAATGGGCTAAAAATAACAGGCCAACCCGAAATAGCAGTGTCAACAGGTTGATGAAGTCGTGAAGATCCAGTGTTCAAAATTTCAAAGCAATCTGAGCTTCTGAAGTATGAAAATCAAGGGACTTACTATTTATAGTAAGGCATGAAGAAGCTGGCGAAGACGAAGAAAAATTGGCTAAGTCTGAGACTTCATCCTACACCACCATGAAAATGCGCCCATCTTCAGCTGAAGCCAGGAAAGAAATTTTTTTTTCTAAGGCATAAAGTTTATCCTCTTGCCTGGGCAAAATGCGCCCTCTTCACAAACATGATGCAAGAAAATTTCTAAGTATGAATATCCTCCTGCTTAGCTAAAATGCGCCCAGGGAAAAGTTGGTAGAAAAGTCAATGAAAATTTCTAAAGGTTTCATCCACCTCCTATGGCAAAATGCGCCCTCATGCAAGGTCTCATGTTTGAAAAATTTCTAAGTGTTGAGTTTATCCCTCACACATAGCCAAATGCGCCCACTCTAAGAGTTTGATGAGAAAGTCAAAAGGGTCAATGTACTTCATCTTCCACCACCCTCCATTTGCGCCCTCACAAGCAAAATGCTAGGTGTTCAAATAAAAATTCTCTAAGTATAAAACTCGTCCACCTCACATGGCAATATGCGCCCATCTTAAAAGGAGGTCAACAAGTCAAAAGAGGGGGGCATTAGAATTTCATCCACCTCCCATGCTCTAATGTGCCCAAGTGAGGGCATATGAAGACAAAAGGGAAGAAGCTCAAGGGTCATCCTTCACATCATGCAAGATGCGCCCATGTTTAGAAGTCAACAAGTCAAAGCTAGGCGTTAAAGTTAAGTCCCTCATCTTATGCTAAATGCGCCCATGCAAGCTAAGAAGAGGACAAAGGAGTTGACTTCCACCACTCCCCCTTTGAATGCGCCCAAGATGGAAATGAGGTGGGATAAAAGTTGAAATCCTTCATCAACCTCTATATGCGCCCACTCAAGCTAGGAAAAGACAAAAGAGTCTAAGGCGTGATGACTTATGGAATGCATTGAAGTCAATTCCTCCTTGGTACCTTGAATGCGCCCATATTAGAGATGAAATGGAAGTTAAATATGATAGGCGTTGAGAATTAAAAATGTTCTCCATGACATATAAAGTGCGCCTAAGGTGATATAAGTGTTGCTAGGCGTTGGAAATGCTAAGCCTATAAGGTGAAGGTGGCAATGATAAAATATGGGTGGCGTTGGAATTAAAAATGTCCTTCATGACAAGCTAAATGCGCCCCTTCAAGAAAGAATTTTTTTTCTAAGTGAATTGAAATAAAATTTTCTCACCACAGGCAAGATAATTGAGATGAATAAAAATTTGCTAAGGCAAATTTCAAAAATGCTAAGTGATTTAAATTTTTTTTTCTAAGGCACAAAATGTTCTTCCTTAGGAAAAATGCCTAAGTCTGGTGAAGTGATGAAATTTCCTAAGACACGAGCAAAATTGTCAGAGATGAAGTCAGATGATGTCGGCTTCACAGGGTTGATAAAAAATTTCAAGTCAGAGCAACAAGAGATGTTCACAGATGTGAAGAAAGGGATTAAATTTGATAATTTTTTTTTTTTTTCTAAGGTTCAAAATTCAAAAATTAAATGAACCCGTTCGTTGTATACCCATGAATTCTACACGTTTTGAAGAAAATTCTCTTTTGGGTATTGAAGACCTTCGACAAGGAGTGGATTTCAAGGTCCCCTACACTTCACCAAGGCGTTTAAGATGGAGAATTTGATCGGCACTTGAACAATGAATTTTCCTAAGGGAAAATTTTAAAATTTTCTAAAGGCAAGGAAAGAAATGTTTGTGAAGATAAAATGCCTTGGCGGATGAATTTGAAAATGATCGCCTAGATGATTTTTGATTGGGTTCCTGATGAAAACAATTTTCTCGAGCCGGAGTGAACGCCTCGGCCTGTGGAATGAAAATGAAAGCTCAAGTCTCCAGATGCTCCCTAAAGAGGATGAATGATAATATGAAAATTTGGCTAAGGCATGGAGAATTTGAGGATGAGAGTTGGCTAGTGAAGGCGATGAACCCTCGGGAGTTAAAGTCACGAAAATCAGGTAAGTAAAGTGAATTTATATTATGAAGTGTTCTAATACCCTTCTCCTTGCTTGTTTTGCGAGGAGAACGTCGAGACCAAGCGGTGATGACTTAGGTGATGAAGAAGTAATCCAAGATGACATTTCAACCTCGAAGGAAGAAAAGTTGCAGAAAATGGCTAAGTGTTGAGACTTAGTGACAGAGAGGAAATGTTTTCAAAACTCAAGATGGAGAAAAGAATGGAAGCTCGAGCAAAGTTGAAGAACAACATCAAGAAGAAGATCAAGAGCAGTGTGAACGCATTTCAAAGCTGGAATCTTCTAGAGATGGTGGCCATTAATGGCTCATTTATTACCCCACTCCTCTTGGTGGCGGTTTTTAGGGTGAATCTTGTTTAGAATTGTAGGATGGCACGATCCATCCAGTCGATTAATATCTGAGCCGTCCGTTTGGACTTGGCCACTATATAAAGTCCCCCTCATTTGTACTCATTAGAAATTAGAAATTAGCTTAGAATTAGGCAGTAGACATAGAGTAGAGGGACAACTTAGAAGTAGCTTAGTATAGATTGATAGTGTAGTTGAAGAAGAAGGAAAGTTTTCCTTTGAAAACTTTTGCAAGAGATTGTTGTGTAAAACTTTCATTATAAAAGATCTTTTCATTGATGGTGAAATTCGTCTTTGTTATGGATAGCTAGCGAGGTTTCTTCATCCCTTCTACTTCAAGTAGTGTAGAGTAGCGTAATTTCATTTCATGCATGTAGTAGATAGGAATTGTGGAATGTGGTCTTTGATTTGAGCAAACTTCGTCTATCCATACCACTAGTGTGTTCGTTGATGGTGAATGCACCTTGTGTGGTCAACTGGAATATCATGCACCTAACTTCGATCATGATTTGTATGTTTATATGCGTCGTTGTGATGGTATTTTCATACTAAGTTGTGATTTGAACACCTTGAGCTACTCCTCTGAAGATTGCACCGGTTCTGTGGAGGCTGTCCGAAGCGAGGCAAAGCAGAGCCTGGTTGAAGCTTGTGAGAATTGATTGCCATGTCCCACGCCTTAGAATAGATTTAGACTCTCAAACCTTACGCCATTTCAATTCAGTACTTTCTGGTTAGAATAGGAAATCTGTGCTTCATTGATAAATCTGTCGAATTGTGGAAACCCCTTCCTCTATTGTTGAATAATTCCGTAAGTCCCCTTGAAATACCAGCAAATCACATCGAGCCAACTGAGCCTATTCGCACTGAAAGAACCTTGGAGTTGAACGCATGAACTCTCTCGCAATCTTCGCGTGCTGGATACTTTGATCAAGAGAGGATAGGGTAGCCGTTGGCGACTTTATTCTGCGTTGCTGTGGTCACGAAAAAACATCAACAAGTCTACTCTCAAGAAGATTGGAGCTGAGAAGCTCAAACTTCGTTTCTATGGGCCATTCAAAGTTATCAGAAAGGTTGGAGCAGTAGCTTATGAGTTGGAGCTACCTTCAAATAGCAGAGTACACAATGTCTTCCACGTGTTTCGCCTCAAGAAGGCACTTGGACACAATGTTGTTGCTTCGTCACAGTTACCACCTTTGGATGAGGAAGGACAGATAGTTTTGATTCCAGAAGAGATTCTTGATTCCAGAGAGCGTTCTTTAAGAAAAAGAACAATCAGAGAGTACTTGGTGAAGTGGAAAAACTTGCCTATGGAGGATGCGACTTGGGAGAATGAGGAGATTCTGCAGCATCCAGGCTTGCGTTTGCTTGAGGACAAGAAATCTTGGGGAGGGTAGATTGTAATGTCCCCTTCTCAAGCGTGATGAACTCTGTTGACCGTTGGCCTATTTCGGAGACCTGTAGGCTACTCGGAGGTTGAAATTAGGGTTTCCTATTTTGTTGGTTGTTGTTGCTCGAGATTTGGTGATTGAACGGCGGATTCTTTTTGGGTTTTCAGAGAGCTTCGCAGTGGTGTGACTTGCTTTGCGTTCCGAGCACTTTCTGTAATTTACTATTTTTAGTAATTTCTATTTTTGGCACTTGACAGTTTGGTTCCTGTTCAGTTGGCTTCCCTCAGCTGTCAGTTCAATTGGTTTATTCAATTTTGGCCTTGGGATGCAGTTGGAGAGATAAGTTCAATTAACTTCAGTAATGTTATATTTAAATGTTATATTATCCCCTTGGCCTAGTCTTATAACTTAATGTTGTTTTAAAAAGTGGTCTTCAAGGGTGGGTGCTTCATGGAGGGGATTTTATATTTTATTAATGTCGAAAATTGAAGCTTATGTTGGACACCTATTTCATGGAGGATGGAATTAAAAATTAAAAGTCAAAGTGAAGCCTTGAAAAGTGGACGTTGGAGGGAAAAGGTTTATTTCAAATTTGAATTTAGGGCTTCTCTTCTAGAAGCTTTTGGAGATTCCTTGTTGTTCCTTTATAAGGTGGCCTCTTCTCTTCATTTGATTATCTTTTGTCTACAGCAATGTTATGCTGCCGGAATGGTACTGGGACTGCTTCGAGGAATGTACGCCTCCTAGCTTGGCATTGCTTCTTGCTTGAGAGATAGCGACTAGTGATGAGGTAGTTGTAGTTTGAGTGGATTTGTAGTGAGGTCTTGCATTGTAGTAGTTGTGTGGCTTTGTAGTTCAATTTCATGCTTATTAGTGAAATTCTGGAATTATCTCTTCATTATAGCTGATTGTTGTTTTTACTCATAAGTCAAAAAATACAAAAAGAATCATTCTGGGTATTGCATATATCTCTTTGTCTATGAGGGGCGACCCTTTCCACTAACTTTCAGATTTTTTGATGAAGTCTTTGAATTTATCAAGGCAAATCGCCCTTCCTTGAGGGCCGTACCATTTGGGACTACCTTGAAATTCGTGCATAAAATATATGATGTCTTTTGGTCAGTTTTTATGATTCAATTTTGGGCGCCATCATCCTAGGGTCAATATGCACTTTGTCTCAGGAATTTTGAGTGAGTTTGGAGGGAGTTGTAAGCAAAATAGTGAGTTCTAGGGCTGCTGTTTATGCATTTGAAAAACAGGACTGTCAAAAATCAGATTGTCAAGTTGGTCATTAGAGTGGAGTTTCCTGATCTAAGCTTCCTTATCCAGCAAAGGAGATTCTATATATTGTTGCAGCACTATTTAACTCTTGATTCATGTTCGTGACAAGACATTCTCTATCATGTTGTAAGCTGAACAGTAGTACTGTCAGCATTCTCACTTACTTTCCTTATTTGCTTGTAATACCCACTGAATAAGTGGAAGAGGCTGGCTTGCCGCCTATTTACTTTCTGTATTGCATTGTAGCTCATTAGAATCTCCACCATATGGTAGCTCCATTCCCATCTTGGTTTGGAAGGCACATTCTTGGCGTCGAGTTACTTTCAGCATTGTAGTTAGTAAAGACCCTCTGACCATATGCTCGTCGTCATCCGGCACATTCTTGGTTAGAGTTCTTTATCAGCATTGCATTGAGATCCTCTGACCACATGCTCACACCTTGCCCAACTCGGGATCCTGGTGTACATTCTTGGTTAGAGTTGAATTGTGCATCGTTTTGGTTTAAAGGCTAACCCTAATGAATGTGTGTTGCATTGCTCTTTGTAATTGAAAAATTGAAACAATTGGCTTGGAATATTTCAATATACTAGTTGCATTTGAAAATTCATCACAAGGACAGGAGGGTTTTTACAGTGGTATTAGAGTGGTCTCATGCCATCCTGCTGGGTTAAAATAATATTCGGTGAATAAACATCTTGCATTTGAGTGACTAGTACTGATTAGTTTCCAGTCATTTTCAGTTATGGGTTACTATAGTATTGAAGGAAAATCCAGAGAAGAGATTGACCAGGATGCCATCAAGATGAGAGAAAGTTATAAACGGGAAGCCCCTCAACTCTTTGAGGGATATCAGTGTATGCTTGATGATTTCAAAGCACAATACTCACTTAATGATTACCTGACCTTTATTGTCACTTTGCATCCTGAAAATATTGGATTGGTTGAGTATTTCAAGAGGATGTATAAGGAAAAAATTAATGAAGTTTGGTTGAGTTCATTGATGACGCTGCAGTTAGGAATGAAAACAATTTTGAATTTGGTAATAACAGCCAAACTATGGAGAATAATCATAATGAAGATGTGATGGTACAGGTAGAAAATGTTGTGGAAGGATCTACAAATGTTGGTACGCAAGTTGGGAATGTCAAATATGAGGAATGTGCAAAGAATGCAAGCTCAAATAATTCTGATTTTATGAACAACAGTCCATTACCTCCACAAAATTACAAAGTGACAAATAAATCACATGGAGATGATCATGTTATGGAATCTCCTAACATTAGCATTGAAGTTCTGCATGTTGAACGTGAAGAATGTTTTGTGGATTCAAGTCACAAACAGTCTGATTTTGTATATCAGACCTTGGAAGATGTGAGCAAAACACAAGTTTTGTGTGATGGGTGGCTACAAAGAGCTAAGAAGGCAAAGATGTTGGCTGCCCAAGCAAAACAACATTTGCAAAAGGTCAAGGAACACTACAACCAGCTAGATCAAGCAAGGAAGCAGAGTGAGTCACCCCTTGGATCTCTTTTTCTACCAAGGGAAGAATGTGTAGGAGTTGAGCATTCAAAGGATGAGCTTCTTGAGATAAAGGAGCAAGAAGGCGTAGTTATGCATGAGCAGGAGAAGAGATGTGATTCAGAAAATCCTATTGGTATACTTGGCTTTCATCTTGCATCTCATGAGATACCTCTAGTTGAGAGCCCAATTAAGGCTCAAGTCTTAGAGTTGGGTGAACAAGTGGATTATGCACTTAGTGGATTAGCCACTAGTGTCATTACTACACTTGTGGATGGGATCGTGGGTGAGATAGATTTGTATGGGTTGGTGAGCATTCATGGCATACTTAATGAAACACAATCCAATCATGTCGATGGTTCTATGGAAGAGTGTGTAGCTGCTCTGCTTCAGAGATTTGTGTTGCATGCCATGGAGATTCTTGTGCACAACTTATATGGGGATGATTGTCGGTGTTGGGATCCGGGTGGTGACAGGTTTGGAAAATCAGTGTGGTTGGATCTCGGTGAATTACTTCACCAGTCTCAGGATGGTGAAGGTTATGTTAGAGTTGCGCAGGGGAAGTCAGTGGGTAATGAGTATGGAAGACTTCCATTATGGCTATGGGATCCAGGGATCAATTTGGCTGGTGATTTGCTTCTTTCTTCTGTCGAGGTTGACCTAGTTACAGAGTATGGTGGTAACATGTTCACGCCACAGGATTTGGATGGAGTATTCTACAAGCTTATTTGGGACCCCGACACTCAGTTAAGCATTGATCGCAGAGTTTGGGATCCTTCTGGTGCATCAGGATTCCAGACAGAGCCTACTGGTGATTTACACAACATGTACAGTGTGTAGAGAGCCTACAGTTTCAACTTTGATTTACTTGTACATGATTTTTTCCTGATGCACAGTTCTGGTACGCACATGATGGACAGTTTGTATGATTTCTTACCTTGCGCAGATATGGGAAGCAAACTTTGTTAGCATTCTGAGTCGCTTCCCCTTGAGGTTCATACTCCTGAGACACCTGATATTGAGGTGTACATGGTTCATAGTGATTTGTTAATTGTTCTGATGCTGGTGTTGCAAGAGTTGGTTGGTGATATCGGGGACATTACACAGTTCTTCCCTTAGGATGTAGGTGGAGTGATCTTTCAGAGGGTTTTCTTTTGGTAGTTAAGATTGCTTGGGGACAAGCAATTTCAAGGAGGGCGGACTGTAATGTCCCCTTTTTTGCTCCTTACCGTTTTCTGGTGGATTAGCCTATTACCTCACCCACGTAGGCTAATGGAGATGGGTAGAGGGTCCTGTTTGGCAGTTATCTAGTTATTTTCTTCTCCAGAGCATAGTTTGGTTTAGGATTGGCCTTCATTTGGTGTTTTAAGACTCAATTGTACACACTTACTATTTATAGTAAGTCACCTGGTCTTGGGAGTCCAGTATTGCTATTAATAGTAATGCACCTGGATGCAGTGTGAGTGTAGTGGTTGACCCCCAGGTTCAGAGGGAACAAAAAATGGATGATTAATGATAAAGTTATATTATTTTAATTATTATTAAAGTTTATCTTTAATAATAATTAATTATTTTAAAAAGGTACATATCATAAAGTTATATTTTAACTTTATGTCAAAAGGGGCCATTAATGACTTAAATATAATGTATGTAAGTAATTTGCAAGGATATAATCAATTCTTGTGATTGGGTACCTCTATTATTTTTTGGAGATCTATGGAAGTTAAAATGCATTGAATGGATTAGTTTTCATAGGTACTAGAAAATAGGATTAATCATATTTTTATGGTACATGATTACCTTTGTTATAAAGTATGGTGTGATTTTTTGAAGCTATTGAATTTGTTTGTGGAGATAATTATGCCACATTTATGATATTCTATCACAATCAGCCTTTACTATAAAGTTTCCTTGATAATGATATTTTTGGGATTGCGAGTGGTTTTTATGAGTCTTTTGAGTAAGTAGTTTTGTGTAATATGCTCTTGTTGATTAACGACAAATGACCAAAAATGATCCTAATATAATGGAATTATTTCTTTTCAAAATATTTAATTCATTTTTTTGTACATAAAAAAAGACTTGAAAATGATATCCTTATGTTAGTAGAGGGATCTCTTGTTTATTAAAAAGTGATAAATTTTCTAGTTCTATTTCTCATTCAAAATCTTAGCATTTCATAAGTAAATGAATTAATTCCATTATAAGGAAATGATTTTTAATTTCAAAAATTGATCATTTATATGGATTTATTTGAGAAGTCTTATTATTGTTCTAAATTTTTTGACTTCCTTTCTCATATTTAGTCTTCAACTATGGATTTCTTTTACCATTTCCTCAAAAATTCAAAACCCTATACAATATCTTATAAAGTATTGTATAATTCTCTCTCTAAAATATATCTTTTATTAAAATCCAAGGCTGTTGGGTATTCTTTATTATCCATGAATCATCCTAATTAAAGGAGGCATCACTTGTACTCATAGAGAAATTTTTATTATAATAACTGAAGAGGAAGAATTTTTTATAGAGATGAGTGGAGATGTTCCTCCACTTTAAGTAGAAGAGACCTTAAATCTCTATTTAGAGCCATTTTCAAATTGGTGTGAGAATGAATTATAACTTCACAATATACATACTTGTGGCCGCTTTTTACTAAATATACACAAGGTTCAACTTAAAAAATGATTTTTCTAGTCTATCTCATCAAAGAAACCCATAAAAGTTTATCATGCTCTGTTCAAGATTACTATTGTAATGTCCCAACTTTTACATCAAGATATTAGCAAACAAAACACATATGAATGCAATTTTTGCACTCCAATTGTGACATACATGTCACCACCTCATGTTCACACACAATTTTGTTGAAACTTTGAACAACATTGTGAGAAAAGCATATGATGACACAACAAAGTGCATGAAAACATGTCAATAGACACCAACATAAAATAACATGATTAGAAGTCTTACATGAATATTGTGGAAAGACATCAACATGATGAGAAACAAAGGAGATAAAGTCTCCTCATGACTAACAATAGAGTGGGTCAACTCTCATCATCGAGATGAATGGAGGGAAAGGATGGAAAGGACTAAAGCACAAGCTATAATACACCCTTCTCACATCCAAGCCCACAAACAAACACCCAAATGGGATCACAACATCTTGATCATCTCAAACAAACCATGAGAAGTTGGTTGCAAGGAGATACACCAACTCAACTAGGTCTCGCTAGAGACTGACCAAGCACACCCAGGATGACAAGAACACCTCAATCTCACCAAAAGGATGACAAGAACTTCAAACACTTCAAACCAAGAAGAGGGGAAGGAAGAGCAAATCCTAAGGTGCAACTCTCTTGTAGAAAACCTTTTAGGAAAACATAGGTGACTACCCTTTGTTTCCAAATTGCCCCTTTCGAAGGTAGATCACCCCTTTTTCTAGTCCAAATTGCCTTGCCTATCCTAGGATTGTCCCTTTTACCAGTAAATTGCCTCTTTTTGACATGATAATTTAAAACTATTAGAACATTTTGTTTTGGACAACACTTTTGGGAACTCCAAAATTGACACCAAGGTATCCAAAAGGACCCACAACGAATCTCCTATCCAAAAATAACCCCCAACACAAGGTTACAACCACAAATGACAAGCAACAAGGAAATGAGACCCAAGACAAGTGAGTGGCTAAGCCTAAGCAATCTACACTAAACAAGGCATAACTTTTTCATTATAAGAGTTGTTACAAAATAGTTTGAACCATTCATTTTCAAAGAGTTTAAGTTACAATATGCCATACATAAAACTCACAAATTACCAATATTCATATTCACCAAAAGAATGGTACATACAATTAAGCTTAACATTACCAACACAATAGCTATTGATGACAACAACCAAACATGAATCCAAATTTCTTCTAACATCACAATAGAGCTAGCATATATAAATCATATCCCAACATGATTACACGTTAGGCCCAAAAGTCACACATCAAGACTTAAAAATAATGATAATTCCATTTCTATGGTATAAGTCATGTTTCCACAAAATAATTCCAATTCAAAAGTTTCAAATTCTAAAAATAATAAATTAATATTTTCTAATATTTTCAAAATTTTGAGGTTAAATCATTGAAGAACCTTCAAAATCTTCACAAAATTAAAAACACAATCATAAAATTCTAAATATACCCTCTTGTCCCAAATTCACTCAACAATGCAAATATGCAAACACATAAAATTTTAAGGAATTTTTGCAAGGGTTTGGGTACAAAAATCATATTTTCCAAGTTTCCTAAACTATAAACAATTAAAGTTTTATAACTACCCAATGGCTCTAAAACATGGTCAATTCATTCCTTCCCTACAACTATAGTTTCCGAGCCAAAGATCCACTAAAAACTTGAAATAAATTTAATAGAATAACCCAATATGATCTTTCTATTTATCCACCAAGATTTCACAATAAATCTTTTTATGAAATTTGCATATTTAAAACTATAATAAAAGAATGAGAAATACCTATAATATGATCCAAAATGCAAACACAAGATGTCCTTTCTCCTTCAACAAGAAATATTCACACACTTAAATCCTCTTCTAAGCTCTCATAAATCCCCTTACAATCTTTCAATTCAAGCAATCAAGTGTTTCAAGAATACACACTCCTCTCCTAATTTTATAAGGCAAAACATGCATAAAGAAATGAAATTCAGTTTTTTCCAAATAAACACAAACCTAAAAAAATATCCTTTCTCCCTTTCACCTTAGTAATACACTTTGAGCTAATATTTATTTTCAAGAAAAATATTGAATATGACTCCTTTATCAAGCTTATAAAGTCAATTTTCACCTTTTAGATAAGTTGTAAACATTCCTAAAGCATAGATATACAAAACCCAAGTCCATTGTCCACAACTAAATAGAATGTTACTAGGCTAGCATAACAGGGATCTAGAATTGTGATCGATTTGGATATGATTTCACAAGTTTTACACAAGAAGTCAATTTCTCTAAACAAGTATGACATGTCAAAAAATTTAAACAAACCATGTGATTGTCTCCAATTAACCACCATTGGGATTTGATTGGTTCCTACACACTTCATGTCAAACATTACATGCATTTAGGCTAGCCTAGCTATGTAGGAGGATGCATGGAATGCAATGTGGAGTCTCCTATTCTACTATCAAAATTCTCATGTTGGCTTAAATTTATATTGCATGTCTCATTTTCTATTGCTATATTTATCTTATATTATCAAACATATCTTGGCTTAAATTTATATTACATATTCCTTACATGCTGGTATGTGCTGTTTAACTAGAATGAATAAGTACATCAATAATTGTAGAATAATTACAAATTCAGAATTAATGTACACCTTTTCCAAAAGTGAACATGGTTTAGAAAAAATTAGAAAATGGTAAGATAGAAAATTGAAGTTTAAGCCTTTCTTTTCAGATAATATAGTTTTTGTGTTTGAATGTGATTCTTATGGGTGAGAAAAATTATTAATCCAAAATATTTGGGCTTGTTCTCAAATGAAAACTTGTGACAGGCAATTACTATCAATGCAAATACATGGACTGATGTTGGGCATTCTGTAAACCAAGTATATGATATTCTTTATATGATGGGGCGTGACGATATACCAGTTGGAATTGGGGGAGAAGGTGGAATATTACCCGATGGCAAGATCCTTCCAAATGTTGGTGGATACTTACCATTGATTGAGCAAGTAAGAAACAACACCTATCAACCATATGAAAATTGGATTCTTATTTAAATATATACTTCTTTTCTCTTTTGTAGTTCTAGACCTTGTACCTTCAAGTTCTTGGTTGTGAGATTAGACCTAGATTAGTTTTTTCACATGAGACATGGTTATAATTGATTGCAGGGGATTGTTAGATATACAAATTGACAGAAAACCATATAATATCTCAATAATTATTATAAATATTATGATCACAATTTTTTTTTCTTAATAGGAGCTATCGACAGTAGGTGGATGCCGTTATCGACAATCTATTCCCCCTGGCTCTGGAGGGAGGCTAGATACTGATAGTAACTATGGTATACGTAAAGACTTTTTACCACAGGTAATATGATTCATTCCCAGTTTCAACTTTAATCTGAACTTGTCTTTGTTTTGGGTGTGTAGTGATGTATTGGAGTTGGTAAGGAATTTTTTCTTCCTATTCTAAGCATTGAATAGTATATTCAAATAAAATGACCTATGCTATTATTTTTAGTTATACTAAATTGAATAAATTTTCAGAACCATAACAATAGTCAAACTTGGACAATGATTTTGGTAATCTCTATTAGGATGATGGTGAAAGCATTTGAAGGGATGCAAAGATTTCAATTTTCTTGCCACTATCAAGAATAGATATCTTGTATATTGTTTGTGTGCTGAAAGGAATCATACACATATATAAGACAAAAACTGATAATAAATGAGTGATGCCTTTGCCTTTTTTAAGAAAACAATGAGTTGATGAAATGCATAAAGAAATCCATGCACAATAATAGAATGATCATCCCTATGATCCCTATTGGAATACAAGAAATTGTCCCTACAAACTCATATCTAAATGCTATGCAGCTATACTATCCATCAAAATGGAGAAATTAAGTAGAACTTAGCATCTTTTGAGACTTGTACATGCACTGTACACCTTTTGTACTCAAGATGGTTACATAAATTTGAGAAGACACCTTTGACACAATTGAAAATCTCTTGTCATCTCCTTTGGGTATCCGATGGGAACCTTAAGATTTTTTTTTAATAAAAGCAAACAAACAATCTAAAGTGTAAGATCCTTAACCAATTTCACACCAATTTTGTTTTGCAAATTTTCATGTTCCACTACTCAGGCATTTTGTCAAACGATTTTGCAACAAGCTGTTCTTAAAAAATATCCATTCAATTTGAAGGAATTGTAAATAATTTTCAAAGTCGTAATTTCCCAATAACATATAATGCCAACAACAATATTAAGGCAGACAATAAAATCATTATGGCTACAAAAGATTCCCTTTCAATGCTGCTACTACTTACATTGTATAGGATAATATATGGTTTGAAATTTAAAAATCATAAATCATTTAATATATATACTTGCTGACCTGATAAATCGTCCCACTATAGAGACAGCTTACTCCCACTAGCCGATGGCTTAGAAACTTGCCAAGGCCTTCTTTGCATCCTTTGTCTCTGTTATTTCACTTCTTCAATATAATTCAAGGACTCAATTTACAGACAATGGTTGACTAAAATGCTGTGCTAGCCATATACAAGTTAGCCTCCAATAACAAAGGTAGCGATAGCTTTATCCTTGCCACGTTGGATTACAAGGAATAAGTGGCACTCAATCTTCATTCAGCGGCTCCCAAAGAGATGCCACATTTATCATTGACCTGCCTTAATATAAGCTACAATCCAAACAAGTGATACGTTGGCATGAGGCGGAAATTCCCTAAGACTTTGTATGGGCAGCACCTACTTTCTTGTTGTTGCTATTTCCCTTAGAGCATTCAATTTATTATTTAAACTCAATGCCTTATCACCATAGGTCGACCTCATGAAAATGATATATGTTGATGCAAATAAAATATTCACCAAAGAAACTTGATTCAGATTTGTCTCTGTTATTTTTGCATACTCTTTAATCCATTGAAATTTGTCTTTGAAAGACTTCACAAATTTCAATAATTGTCTCCTGAATCGTTGAAACTCAATGTGAATTTGAAGTCAATCCACCATTCGATGGTATGGGGTTTCTGTCCAATCCACCTTGAAACCCAAGGGTTTTTGCCCTCAAGCTTCCAAAACCTATAAACAAGCTCTTCAAATTCACCCAATAATATTCTCCAAAAGGTAATAATCAATTTTCTTTCCACCACCTTTTATTTCTTCACCACTTTTCAATTTTTAATTATATTTTTCTATTCCCGAAGTGATTTTATTATGTTATGGATGCATTGAATATAATTCACTTTAATAATTAAACCAATTAATTAAATATAAACTATAAGAGCCCTTGCTAACTCTGAGGTGAACTTGCTGAGTTTGGCTCCTAAGAATTTTGTCAAACACTTTGTGTGTAACCTTCTTGCTTGCTGATTGTTGTTTTAGATTGTAATGGTTTGCTGATTCTAGTTGCAATGATGTTTTTGAGTGCTTGAAAAATGCCTTCTAGAATGACTATGCAGGCCTCTAATATGAAAGTGCAATTCTTTTTGTGTTTTTAAATGCAAATACATGAACTACATGAGTTAAATGTGCACCTACAGCAGTCAAGCATTTCTACAAACACTTTGTATACATACTATTAATGCTGATGATAAAGAGTAATACTTGACATTTAATCGAACACTTAGTGTGTATCCAAGTCCAAGTACAAGAGAGCAATTGGATGTAATGCAAAACCCTCGTTATCCATTGAAATGCACGAATGATTACAATTACTTGCCAAGACTCTTGGCTGTCATGAATACATCAGAATTTCATATCATGAAACTATCATGCAAATGCTAGTTTGCTAACATGTACCAACTATTAGATGCAGTGCTAAACTGATATAAAGAACCTGGAGCATTCGATGAAGAGATGTGACAAAGTGCAGATCAAATCACAATGTGAAACCATGCCTCCATGATGCCGTCCCTGCTCTGAGAAGGTGCCATGAATTGCTAAAGATATCAGCTCACAAACAGCTGCAACTTAAGTCTTTCCTCATCGTATAACCTTCTAAAGAAGTGCGCCCAAGGTCTGATGCAAATACAAAGCCTTGCTGAATTTCTATGAATTTAATTAACAAAATCACCCCCGCTGTGAAGTGCGCCAGGCTTCCTTGAAACTCAGAAATTTGTATCTCCTTGTGATTTCAAAATCGTCCCTTCTCCAGCATCATAAACAAATTCCAAGCCGCCTAAGATATGCCAATACAATCCTCAATGAGAATCAATGTGTACAAGGGCTAATATGAAGAAATCGTCCTTCTCCAATGGCTGCTAACAGTTTGAGGTTATCACAGAAATTATTCACCAATTCGTACCAATTCAAAATTGGCCTTAGGCCATAATTTTGCACAATGAGAAGAACTGAAATATTCTCCTCTCTCAACTAGCTAGGGTTGGTGTCACACAACCGAAACTAGCAAACTAAGAGAATTTTACTTCTCCAGCTGTGACAAGCATTCAAGCTCTCCAATGGTCAGAAAATGTAATTGATTCCAAGATATCTCAAATGCCCTCCAAAAGCCCCTTATAAAGAATTGACAAGAGATTTCAAGAAGCTTCTAGAATAAATTATTATTTTATTCTTTTAAGTGACTTTTTTTTAATATTATTTTATTTTTAGTCACTTTTAATATTAAATTAATTAAATATAAGGTTACTTTTTAATATTTTTTTTTAATAACCTTATAAGTAATTAATTTAATATGTTCCCCTTATTGCTCCAAACTGGGGACAGGACATAAACGTCCAAAAAGTGACTTAAGACAATTTAATATTTAATTAATTAAATTATTCCCTTAATTTTTCCCACCTTAGTTTATGGGAATAAAATAATCTAGTGGATTTTGTTGGGTGATTACTTGGAAAACGGGGACATTATAGTCCTCCCTTCCTAGCATTGCTTTCCCTCGAGCAATTGCAAACTCGGATGCTGCAGTATATTGTAATATCCCTTGCTAGTTCTGACCTCAAAATGCTGATTAGAGGCTCAAAGAATATCGTCAAACACTTTGCATACAACCTTTAGTCTTGCTGTTTCTGTGTTTGAGTCTGATTTGTTCTTTCTTGGATATGATTTCAATGCTGCAAATTGATGTTTGAATGCTTCTAATGATGCAAGATTGATTGACAATGTAATAGGAATGATCTACTAACTGTTTTTGACCTTTCACATACATATAAGTGACTGAAATGAACTTGTACAGCTAGTTGACATATTGTCAAACACTTTCCATGCATCCTATGGTAGCCAATATGCACCTACATCAAGAGGGTTGCGCCTAGACTGTAAAAATCAATCTGAATGCAACCCTCTCCAAAATGTCAATAAATGCAATGGCCTTGACAAATCACAACCTCCAATATCTAGGAAATTTGGAAATGCTAAAATGCCCAATCGATTTGGAAATATGTAGCTCCAAGACCAAGTCAAATTCCTCCAAAATGCTTCACTAAGCTGATATGGAAACTTAGTCTCTAAATTTGGCCAAAGGCCACAAAATTTGCAATGCAAGCACAAGTTGAACTTCTGAAATGAAGCCCACAATTGGAAATAATCTCAGCTGATAGTTTCACAACCTCAAAATTGCTCAACCAATGAGAGTTTCATTCCCAAAGGTCCAATAATGGCAGAAACCTTGGCTTCTCCACAAAACATCAAATGCAATCATCAAATCCTGGATGCTATGAAGCTTGGCTGACCCTCTTAATATACTTTTCTCCACATGAGGTCGGCCACTTCTAGAAGCTTCTCTTTTAATAAAATATTATTTTATTCAAGTCACATTATTAAATTAATTAAATATAAGGCCACCATTTAAATGTTGGAAAACTAAACACTGGAAAACTAAATGCTGGAAAACCAAGTGCTGGAAAACCAAATGCTAGAAAACCAACACTCATGTTGGAAAACCTTACAAATAATTAATTTAATGATCTCTCCTTATTGCCCCAATTCAATTGAAACCAGGAATAAAAACCATCCACTGACTAGGTAACTGCCTCTAAAAGACCCTCTAACCAAGCTCCTTAGCCTATGAGAGTCAAGAATAGGCTAAACCCTCTGGAAATTGATGCTCACAAGAAATGGGGACATTACAGTTCGCCCTCCCTAAAATTGCTCGTCCCCAAGCAATTATGGCTGCAAAGAAAACTCTCCTCCACTTGGATCCCAAATGAACCTACAACATGTGCAATCCCATACTGTACTAGTAGTATCCGAAGAAGACTCACAACTCAATGTAGCCTTGTCATCAAGACCTCCCTCGGAAAGCAACTGCAAATGTCCTAACTCACTATCAGGAGTGAGAAGGATACCATCATGAATACCATCTACTCCTTGGAAAGAAGTTGAATTGACACCGTCATCCCATGTGCAAGTCCTAGAGGAAACCATCTCCTCCTAATGAGGTTGTCCAATGACAATCTCCATAGTGTCAATGTAGAGTCTAATGCTCGAATTAGCCATGACACCTGTATCCTGAGTGTGAATGCTCATGCTACTATCATCAACAAGTGTCCTGACTGCCCTAGATGAATGAGTCTCTACTGTACATCATGTGCATCTAGCCAAACTCAACTCTGAGCAAAGCTCATTAACATATCTCTCGGAATCCTGAAGTGCCAACTGAGTTCTCACCAAAGAATCCCTAATGCCCTCAAGCTCTTGAGAGAGCTTATCAACTTCCTCTTCTTTCCTCATCAAGGCATCTGAATAGATCCCAACAAGGCTAAGAAGGGTGTCTCTGTCTGATAGAAGGTTCAAATAATTTGGCTTCATTGTTCCCATACCTTCTTTGACAACTTGCAAATCATCATGAGAAGACCCTGCCAATCCCCTTTTGTCTTCTCTCTAACTGAACCACCCAAAGATGATCCTCAATCAGTTTGTGCATCCTGTCATGATGAGATAATGCTGCAATAATCTCATCCTCCTTCACCGTCAACTAAGTCTCCAAGCTATGAACAACTTCCGCCTCACATGAAGAAACCTCAATCTGTTTTTGTTTCCTCATGTTGGGAATCTTTACCAAGTCCTTCAATTGACTAGACTTATCAACCTCGTCATCATCATTAGAACAAAGTGCATTTTTAGATTCATCCTCTCTTTGAATAAAGAGTTTTCTAATGTTATCTATCCTTTTTTGTCTTGCTATGTTGATGAGATTGATCTTTTCTTTTACTTCTTGAAGATGTTGTCTTGCATTGGCAGCCACTAATCTAGCCTCTTTGTCTTTTTGCAACCATTCTTCATTCATCTTTTCGGACCTCTTTACCTTTTCGATGCCAAAATACACAAAATCAGTCTTCTTATGCTTGATATCTTCATGTCTACCAATTGGTGTAGGGCTGCCATCAATGGATGATATTATATCATTGGCTTTCTCATGTTAACAAGCTCCTATATCATGAGAGTGATGGGACATAATACTATTGTCCTCAAACAAATCAGTAATGACATCATGCCATTGTAAAATGTCTCCTTCATCATGTATAGTCAAAACACTAGTGGCTGCTCCACTAAGTAAAGGATCAACTTTCATATTCACCTTTATATCTTGGGCCTCCAATAGACTTTCATATGTATGAATAACATTCATCGAACCACAATCTGATTCTTTACCATGATAGGATGAAGCAATGTTGGACTCACCTAAAGAAGCATCACAAGAAACCTTATCTTCATGTAGTTGTTCTAATGCAACTGGTTTATCTTCAAATATCACTTGCTCTTCTCCAATCTTGAAGTCATCATGAAGTGTCATGTGGTCCATATCTTTTTCTGTGCAAACTTGATTTTTACTCTCCCTAGTATCAGTTGTATGTTGGTCACTAATTGCTGAGAATTCGTCGTAGAAACTCTTAGATGTTCTTCCTATAGATACCTCTTGTTTCTCCTCCTTTTCATTTTGTGATGTAGACCCCTTAAAAATGGATGCCATATACCGTGCTAATCTGTCTATGGTTGCTGGGTGTGAAAGCAATTCACCCATCCTTTCCTGACTTTGTCTAAGCTTCTCCAATTCTTTCATCATGGTGCTTTACTGCTTCCTGGAAATAGTCATGCTGTTCAACCAAACCTCTGAACTGTAGCTGAAACTTACCCGACAAGTTGGCAGGAAACCGCTCTGATACCACTACAATATCCCTTGCTAGTTTTGACCTCAAAATGCTGATTAGAGGCTCAAGGAATATTGTCAAAAACTTTGCATACAACCTTTAGTCTTGTTGTTTCTGTGTTTCAGTCTAATTTGTTCTTGCTTGGATATGATTTCAATGCTGCAAATTGATGTTTGAATGCTTCTAATGATGCAAGATTGATTGACAATGTAATAGGAATGATATACTAACTTTTTTTGACCTTTCACATACATATAAGTGACTGAAATGAACTTGTACAGCTAGCTGACATATTGTCAAACACTTTCCATGCATCCTAAGGTAGCCAATATGCACCTACATCAACTAGGCATTAATGCAAACACTTGATATGCATCAATTCAATTCCCAAATGAAAGTACAACAAAGACACATGTAAATCTCTATGCTAAATAGTCACTTACAGCCAATAGGCATTTAGGCAAACATATGGCATGCAAACTATTAGACTATAATGAGGATTGTAATCACTCCAACAAGTATGTGACATGCAACTTATCACTCCTTTATTGATGAACTACTCCAATTACAATGCTGATATAGAATGTTGGCCAAGACTCTTGGCCTTACAATGAAATTCCAATACAATGCAAATCTGATATAAATGATCATCTACAACAGCACCTAATGCAAATACTCTAACAAAACATTAAGGAACCTGATATAAATAAGTCGATAAGCCTGAGATAATGAAGCAACACTTGTTGATGATGAAAACTCCACAAAAATGGTGAAATTGCCCCCTTTATGTGTGCCACCCCTATTCTGATCAGCAACCGCAATAAATAATTAGTAGCCGCTGCTAGCCACTTGGATTTGCATCAAACATCATTGTCATGCCACTTAAGATAGTGCGCCAAGGTATCCAAGAGAAATCGCAGCCATGTGAAGCCTCCTTAAGCTAAATCATGGTTCTCAAGAGGGTTGCGCTTGGATTGTAAAAACCAATCTGAATGTATTATGGTGGATAACATATACCATGCTCGTAGTAGTGGAAAATCATGGTTCTCAAGAGGGCTGCGCCTGGACTGTAAAAACCAATCTGAATGTAACCCTCTCCAAAATGTCAATAAATGCAACGGCCTTCACAAATTGCAACCTCTAATATCTAGGAAATCTGGAAATGCTAAAATTCCCAATCGATTTGGAAATATGCAGCTCCAAGACCAAGTCGAATTCCTCCAAAATGCTTCACTAAGCTGATATGGAAACTTAATTTCCAAATTTGGCCAAAGGCCACAAAATTTGCAATGCAAGCACAAGTTGAACTTTTGAAATGAAGCCCACAACTAGCAATAATCTCAACTAATAGTTTCACAACCTCAAAATTGCTCAACCAATGAGAGTTTCGTTCCCAAAGGTCCAATAATGGCAGAAACCTCGGCTTCTCCACAAAAACATCAAATGCAATCATCAAATCCTGGATGCTATGAAGCTTGGTTGACCCTCTTAATATACTTTTCTCCACATGAGGTCGGCCCCTTCTAGAAGCTTCTCTTTTAATAAAATATTATTTTATTCAAGTCACATTATTAAATTAATTAAATATAAGACCACCATTTAAATGTTGGAAAACTAAACGTTGGAAAACCAAATGCTGGAAAACCAAAACTCATGTTGGAAAACCTTACAAATAATTAATTTGATGATCTCTCCTTTTTGCCCCAATTCAACTGAAACCAGGAATAGAAACCATCCACTAACTAGGTAACTGCCTCCAAAAGACCCTCTAACCAAGCTCCTTAGCCTACGAGAGTCAAGAATAGGCTAAACCCTCTGAAAACTGATGATCACGAAAAATGGGGACATTACATATATGTTCTCCTTCCCACGTAGCATCCTCAAGAGGCAAGTCTCTCCATCTAATTAGGTACTCCTTAATCACCATGCTTCTCAATCTACGCTCCCTCACATCCAAGATAGCATCAAGAACCAAAATCAATTTTCCCTCATCTAATTGTGGAAGCTCTGGAGACAGTGTAGTGTGCTGCCAAATCGCCCTTTTGAGGTAAGATACATGAAACACATTATGAATTTTTCTAGTTTCAAGCAACTCTAGCTCATATGCAACCTCTCAAACTCTTTTCACAATCCTGTAACAACCATAGAATTGAGGCTTCAACTTTTCTACACCACTCTTTTTCAATGTAGATTGTTTGTATGGCTATAGGTGCAAGAAATTCAAATCACCAACCTCAAAAGTCATCTCAATCCTTTTCTTATCTACATATGTATTAAGTTGATTTTGAGCATAGTGTATATTTTCCTTAAGTGACTTAAGGTTATGCTGCCTATCTTGCATTAATTCTCTAGCCTTAGGAGCTCTACTGTCATCAAATGCTAAGTCTACAAAGACATGGCATCATACCCGTACAAGGCCGTGAAGGGTGACATGCCTATTGACATGTGATATGTAGTATTATAAAAATGCTCCTTTAAATATAACCATTTGATTTGGGCCTTTTGTTGTCTCGCTACATAGTTACATAGATACCCTTCCACCCATTTATTTACAATCTCTATTTGTTCGTTTGCCTATGGATGGTAACTATTGCTTGGGGACAACTCAGTACCAACCAATTTGAAAAACTCCTGCCAAAACACACTAAGAAATCTGTTGTCCCAATTGTTGACAATGTTCTTTAGAGGCCCATGAAGTCTGAACACCTATCTAAAGAACAAATCTGCAACCTGAGGTGCCTTATAGTCAGATGAAATAGCAAAGAAATGTGCATACCTAGTCAGTTTGTCAAAAATACATATATGCAATCTTTGCTTTGGACCTTCAAAAGACTAGTGATAAAATCCATTGATATACTCTCCCACTTTTGCTCAGGAATATGCAATGACAAAAGCAAACCCACATGAAAAGTATGCTCAAACTTGTTCTGTTGACAAGTCATACACTCTCTAACATATCACAAGACAACTTGAGACCCTTCCATGAGAATCTCTCCGTAATTTGCTTGTAGGTTTTGAAAAACCCGATATGTCCTGCTAGAGGAGTATCATGAACAACTCTCAAAATCTTACCCTTCATTTTAGATTCAGGTACCGAATATATCCTATCCTTGTAGTATATCACATCATCAACCACCTTATATGTGTCATCCTAAAATTTTCCATCCATGAGCTCGCATGCAAATGTATTCTTGGAATACTCAACCACAAAGTGAGCCTTCCAATCAGCTGAAATCTTAGAAATAGAGAAAAGTGTGGGTCACCTAGATAGTTCATTTGCTACAATATTCTTTTTCCCCTTAACATATTCGATATCAAAATCATGTCTAAATCTTACTCACCCACTTTTTTGTCGTTCATTCAAATCCTTTTGCTTTAGAAAGTATTTCAGACTATTGTGATCCATTCTAACCACAAATTTTCCACCCACTAGGTACTGTCTAAACTTTGCCAATGCATGCATGATGGCAAGCATATTCTTGTCATAGGTGGAATATAACTGCTCCACATCTTTCAACTTCCTACTCTCATAAGCTATGGGATGCCTGTTATGTATAAGTATTGCACCTATCCCTTCGCCTGATGCCTCACACTCTAACACAAACTGTTGAGAGAAGTATGGTAAAGCTAGCATCAGACAAGAGCTCATCACCTGTTTGAGCCTATCAAATGTAACTTGAGCCTCATTCAACCATCTAAATGCTCCCTTCTTAGTGAGATCTGTAAGAGGTGCAGTCAACTGGGAAAACCCCTTGACAAATCTCCTATGATAATTGCATAACCTGAGAAAAACCCTTAATTTAGAAATGTTCCTTGACGGTGCCCAATCTAGAATGGATTATATCTTCTCTTGATGCACCTTCACTCCATCAACACCAATCGCATGTCCCAAATATAAGATCTTTGTCTTTCCAAATTCACATTTGGAAGCCTTCACAAACAGGGACCGTGCCTCCATAATTCCCAACACCTCGTCAATGTGCCTGAGTGTAATGTCCCTAATTTTTGAGTCAGCATGAATTATTTTTTTAAGTTGTCATAAGGTTAAATTGAAAAAAGACAACTTAAATTAATAGTGTGAAAAAGTAACTTAAGTTATGAAAAGTTAAATTAATTTTCTTTTAAAAAGTGAGTTCTCAAAAAGATAAAATTAAAATTGAAAATGGGAATAAAAGAGAATTCAAGAAGATAGGGCAGTTACAGGAGGGAAAAGAATAAAGGAATGGAGGAGCTCATTTTTTAGTAGGTTGGTTTTGAAACTTGGATTGGAATAGGTTTGTAGCTGGTGGACAGTGTCCACAACACACTTTGTGAGGACAGGATTCTCTTCTCACAGAGAATATCATCTTCGATGTTGGAAGATTCACCTGGGATGGTGGCTGATAGTCTCACTTCAAGGGTTGTGCTAGTGCTTAACATGATGATTTAATGAAGTTTTTTGAAGTGTTGAAGAGCAGCGTTTGAAGAATTGATTATATTGGTAATTGGTAGCTGAGCATTCAATATATATGGGCTGTTCAAAAATACTTGCTGCTGGGCTATTATTTCAGGTCAAAATTAATCATTAATTTCTACCAATTACTGTGTTTGTACAAGAAAGATGTGGACTGTTATATTCTAAGAATAAAGTTTTATCATTAGCAATTTTGGTTTATATGTATTTATGTTTGAACATTAGAGTTGGTAGAAACAAAAAAAATTGTATATAGAATAGGGTAGGTTATTTCATTGAGGTGATCCTCCCATGTCTTACTGTATATCAAGATATCATCGAAAAATACCAAAACAAATTTCCGCAATTGCCTATTAAAAATGTGATTCATACATGACTAGAAAGTTGTAGGTGCATTAGTGAGACCAAAGGGCATAACTAAAAACTCGTTTTGTCCGTAGTGGCATCTAAATGCTGTCTTATGTACATCCTTTGCACAAACACTAATCTTATGGTACCCTGAACAAATATAAATCTTTGAAAGTATACTACCCCATGTAACTCATCCAATAACTCATTTATTCTGGGTATAGGGTACCAGTTCTTGATGGTTTTCTTATTCAAGGAACGGTAATCGATGCACATCCTCATCATGCTATCCTTCTTCACCAAGATCATTGAAGAAGCAAAGGGACTAGAGATAGGTCCGATGTGTCCCATATCCAATAACTACTTTATCATTTTCTCATTTCTTCTTTGAATCTCCTGGGATGTCGATAAGGAGTGGTAATAATGGTTTGAGCCCTCCTCTAACTCAATCACATGCTCAAATCCTTGATCGAGAGGTCTACTAGGGGGAATATCTCCAAACACCACACTGTGCTTATCCAAGACTATCTGAATGTCCACATGATAATGCCTGTCGTCGCTAGAAGAAGATTTGGAAGACACGAAATATTGGCCTGCCCATGCAACCTCACCATGTCACCACATTTGGCGCACCATTTGCCAAAGCTGTCAATACTATCTTCCTCCCATCTTCCATGAACTCCAACTCCATCCTCTGAAAGTCTTGGTTGTACCTACCAAGTGAATGCAACCATTGCACTCCTAGAACATCGGTCTCACCAATCCCAACCACATAGAAGTCATCAGTAATTGTATAGTCACCTAACTAAATGCTCAACTATGAAACCTTCTTAGTACAACTCATTTTGAAGCTATCAGCTACCATGACACTGAATCTAGGAAAATCCTCAACCTGCAATCCTCTCTTCACCACAAGACCCTCATCAATGAAATTATGGGTTGCCCCACTGTCCACTAAACATATAACCTATTGTCCCTTCAAGACTCTTCTCACTTTGAAAGGATGATACTTAGGAACTCCTGATAAAGTAGCAATAGTACCATGTGTCACATCCCCCTGTAGCACTATGATCATTCTCTAATTGTTGCTCCTCATGTTCACTCTTCGAACTAGTATCTATTACCTCCTCAATGTCAGAAGTGACCTCTATATAATGTGCTTTTCCTTTAACAAGGAACTTGTGACTGGGTTCCCATGGTTCCTTACAGGAGAAACATAACTTTTTCCTGTGCAACTCATTCCTCATCTCAAAGTACAGCTTAGGTGGTGTAGTCTTAGGCTGATTGAAAGTTCTCCTAAATGGTTTATTACTCTTGAAACTCTTCTTCTAGGACTGATGTGTAGGATATGTAGTTTCAAGATCAAGTGCCATCTGAATAGCATCCTATAGTGTACTAGGCTTGAAAGCCTTCACCAAACCCCTTAGATTTGCATTCAAACCCTCTATGAACAACATTACAAATTCTGACATATCAAAAACCATAACAACCACCTTTTGGAATTCATTAATGTAGCTATCAACATCACCATTTTGTCTAATCAATGCCAACTCATAGAAATACATCTCTACATCCTTCCTATCAAATCTATCAATCAATTTGCTGTTGAACTCATCATAGGACTGAATCAATGCATGATTTTGTGTCACCAAACCATGATGCCACTAATCATATGCTGCTCTTTTCAAATGTAAGGTTGCAAACTTAATTGCCTCCTCTTCTAGCATGGGTTTGAGTGTCAAAAATGTATCCAGTTTGTGTATCCAAGCATGTGTTGTGCTTTTCCCAGTACCATCAAAAGTAGGAAGAGTTAATTTGCTTGTTGGTTCATATATTGCTTTAATGTTATTTTCATTTCTGATTTCATAAGGAAGTGTATGGTACTCATCATATACAACCATTACCTCATCAACCAATGGCTGCTCTTCTTCGTGTTGAGATGCTTCCTCATCCTCCCTTGGTGTGAATGTAGGTTGGAAAGGTCTACCTGAACCACCTGTACTGGCTCCCCTTGGAATGTTATTCCTTGCATTACTACCTTCCCCTGTAGCATTTTGATTCACCCCGAGAGAATTCATATTTTGTAACATTTGCCCAATGGCTATGATCAACTATTGTTATGAGTGCATAAATTGCTACATCATTTGTTGTTGTCCCAGTGCTAGATCATTCAATATGTTTTGTACACTATCTTGGTCAAATCTCCTCTCATTCCTATCCCGAGGAATCTCATTACCTGAACCGACCATTGTTTCAATTCCTTGTGTAACTATGCATGTCTTCCTTGCTGCTAATGCAACTGAGAATGTATCCTCTTCTGGATATGGCTCAGGAACTTAGAACTGTTTTCCCTTTTGCTCTCCTTCAACGTACCATTTGGCCTTGTCACTAGTGTACATAACTCTTTGAGATGGCTGGACTTAGGCTCTAATACCACTGTAAGATCCTTAACCAAGTTCACACCAATTTTGTTTTGCAAATTTTCAAGTTCCACTACTCAAGTATTTTGTCAAATGATTTTGCAACAGTCTATTCTTAAAAAGTCTCCATTCGATTTGAAGGAATTGTAGATAATTTTCAAATTAGTAATTTCCCAATAACATATAATGCCAACAACAATATTAAGATTAAAAGCATAAAGTTTCCATAGTCCATGATAATCAAGTGAGCTATTTCTGGACTAAAACTGTGTCAATTTTTGGATTGATACAAAAAATTGACACAGTTTCAATCCAAAAATAGCTCACTTGATTAACAATATTAAGGCACACACTAAAATCATTATGGCTACAAAAGTTTCCCTTTCAACACTACTACTACTTACATTGTATAGGATAATACATGGTTTTAATTTTTAAATTAAAAAATCATAAATCAATAAATATATATACTTGTTGACTTGATGAATAGTACCACTATAGAGATGGCTTCCTCCCATTGACCCTCGCAGCTTTGAAACTTACCAAGGCTTTCATCACATCCTTTGTCTTTGTCAGACCACATCTTCAATATAATTTTGTTGTACCCCAAAATTAAAATTTTGGTTACACTTATACATTTTGAAGAAATAAGTAAAAGTCTTGTTAAATATGTCAAAAAAGGTCAAAATTTGGGTTTGCATGTCTTGCATGAGGGGTAAAAACTCAAAATTTCCAAAATCTGATGATCTGGGTCTGCTCAAAGCAACCTAATCTACAAAACCCAGATCTCAGTTTTTCATCCCTACTTTTTAGGAAAACTGCTATTTTTAGAAATTTTCTAAAAATAGTAACTTTTTCTGGGTTTTTCTGGGTTTCTTTCGAAACGGATACTGGAAAAACTTTCTAAAAATAGAAAGTTGGTCTGATAGGGTCCAGACTGATTTTGATTGGCTCAAACTACGTCCATATCAGGCTGGTGCAGTCAGAATTTCAAAATAATCAGTTTTTCCCTACTGGGTCTATTTTGCTTTTTCAGAAGCATATCAGGAGTTCTGAGGTCATTAATGGAGGTCAGTCAGCTACCAGGCGTTAGATTCAACATTTAGAGCATTCAACAGAAGGTGAAATGATGAACATGCACGAAAACGAGGAAGAAAATGAAAAATGATGAAAATTTTCTAACACTACCAGTCATGGGCGCCCCAAGAGGAAATAGGCGCCCATCTTTTTAGGGCATCAAATGGTGAAAATAGGGTTTGAGCTCCTAGACAAAGTTGTTCAGAATCCTCCCAGCTCCGCAGCGATTCCGACAGTGCAGTCATTAGATCATCTAGTCGTCCAGAATTCGAGATCAAACATGGCAGTTTCAAACAAAATGTAGAACGAAAATCATGAAAGTATCAGAAAATTTTCTAGCTCTGGGAACTTTCAGTGCCCCAAGTGCCCAGGGGCACCCAGCTTTTTGAGGGGCCTAAATCAGCAGTAAGGGTTTGCAAATATGCTCAATCTCTCCAGAATTCAGACAGCTTCGCAACGGGTGTCTTCGTCAAAGCATCCGACTTGCTGTTCTCCGGTAAATCCAGATCGAGCTGAAAGTATGGAATAACGGTTCAAAAGTGAAGATGAAAATTAGGTAAAATATTCTAAGTTTGGAGCAAATGGGCGCCCCTAGAAGAGAAAGGCACTGATGATTTCGAGAGCCCAAATGAATGATTTTTCTAGTGAAGCCTCCAAGATCACTTCCTCAGAATTGGTTAGGCTTTCTAACAAGATCAACAACACGTCAATCAAAGATGGCAGTCACCAGATGCAGTACGCGGAATAGAGGGTTTGACAAGAGTCAAAGTCAAAAGTAGAGAAGAAAATACAGAAAAATGGCTAACTCTGGTGAAGTTCAGTGCCCCAGGTGCCCAGGGGCACCCAAAATTTTGGTGCCTCAAATTCAACTTTTTGACAAAGTGACTCCCAAAGAACCCCCTCCAAAATCTTCTCAGCTTCGCGACAAGCCCAGCTGTCAGTCAATTCAAGCTCCGGATCACCAGATCAGGCGAGATCATCTGTAGAAGTGAAAGGATGAAGAAAGCGAAAAATATTCTA